>JAAGNO010024857.1:84077-131386 GCA_033439905.1 Ceryle rudis
TTTCTTTTTTTTTCTGTTTTTTTTTTTTTTTTTTTTGCAATTGGGGGTAGTAGTTGTGCTATACAATTTCAGTCCGAGGGGTTTTGGAATTACTGGTTGGGCAGGGTTGATGTGGCAAGCCAAAAGTTTGAAGAAAAATTCATGCATGCGGGCTCCTAAATATGGATCTACATGGTTATTTTCAGCCAGAGTCTTGCACATCCATAGTTTTGGGTTAGAAAATATAAGCCCCAGGTGAAATGCATTTGGAGGCTCTCTGCCATCTGATGTGAAGGAAGACCCCTGTCACAAAATCATCTGTATGACCTACTTGCTTCTCCCTGCTAAGGAATTGTCCAGGACTCATGTAACAACTTCAAACTTAGGCACATTCCTCGAGCTGTGTGAGGAAGCTTGCACATTGCCTGACCACATTATATCTGCCTCTAGGCAGTGTTATCACTCCTTCCCTTCCATATGCTTAAGCAGAATTTTTACAAAAATAAATGAAATACATATGTACATTATGCAAAGAGTGTTCTTGAGCCGTGCTATATTTGGTTTTGCATGATACGTATCCAGCGTGTAGACCATTGGCACTCGGTTTTTAACTGTTAGAGATAAGCAGAGTCACAGTAAGCTATAAAAGAGTGTAAAATATGCAGGGCCTGATTCTCCGGCTCGCGGAGGCCCCTTTACATCATGCTGGCACCACGCTGGCGTCTAAAAGCAAGCGCACATGTGACTGGAATCCACTTTCAGGCCCTTTTATACTGCCAAAAGAGCTTAAAGTTGCTGAATTCAAATGAGACTCAGATGCTTGTAGTACAAGCCAGTAGCTGTCATTAAAAGCTTCGTTAATACTGCTGCCCCTCTGCTCCCCAAGCACTGTGGTGGGCAGCAGCAGTTGCCCCTTGGACACGGGGAGCCACCCAAGATTTAGATCCATGTTAGTATAATATCTTACCAGATAAATAACATGTAAAACAGTTTTTTTTTTATTCCAGTACTTTGCTTATCACAGTACAAAATCTAAAATTGAATTGAAGCATTGAAAAGTAACAAATGATGAATAAGATTGTATCATTATGTACATGTACAGGTCATTGACCTATTTTATTTGTAGTTTCTTCTTTTCTTTAAGTGTTTGACTGCTGAATGTTCTGTCTGCCAGCTTTGTTAAGATTCTTTGTTTATTGTCTTCCCTGTTTTTAGATGAGATTTTGAAATATACTGTTCATTAAATATGTTCAGGGTGGTTTGCACTTCAAAGCTTTGTAGGAAGAGCTTAAAATCAATCTTTGAAAATGCTTTTCTGGTCTGGAATGCTACAGCATGGATCTTGGGTCCCTGCTGCTGGACATCAGGAGAAGGAAAGGCTGCAGTGTTTTTTCACCTGAATAAGCTCTTTATCCAGAACTCCAGATGGACAGCATCACAAGCTACAAATAAGCTGTCTTCTCATGTTTATCAATGAAAAGGGAAAGTTTGTTTATGCCAATTATACACTTGACTGGTAATGAACTTAACCCCAGGCCCTGCTGGTGGGACTATAAGATTAATTTGAGGTATATAGACTTCAGGACTGGGCAATGATAATGAACTGAGTGATGGGCACAAAGCTGCTCCTTAACAGCCATATTTTGGTTCACCACCAAACATTGATATGGAGCTTTTTCTCATGAGTGGGAAAAGGCATGGGGACCTCACAGCACTTTATATGTGGAAGGTTTTTTACAAAATAGAGAGTAGAAGGAAGACAGAACACTTGAATGTCTTCTGAATGAACTTTTGAAGTCTCTACTGTTCAGCCACTGCATAAAGCTGAGATCACATTAGTGGCCACAGATAGTAAAATCACAGGACGGATCAAGGCAGTACTTCCCCAGAGGACTGGAGAAAAGTATGTGAGAGTCACTGACACCATTCTACAGGCTGGTGGATTGGGAAGTGCCACTGTTGTGATAAGGACATTTTTTCCTCCAGGGCATTTGAAGAAATTGGTAGAGATGGCAGTTAGGCTTCCAGCAAAGCCTCTGTTTGTGTGTGAAGGTTAGTTATTTGGACAACCAGTCTATCAAGAGATACTAAAGGGAATGTTCTGTACAGCAACATCCCTAGTCCAATGCCCATAAGTAGTCTGAGAGCATGAAGGGAATGGATCACAGATAACAGTGGAACTTGAATGCCTTTTCTGTAAGGCACCTCCAGTGGCTGCTTTTGGAGATTATGTTGGATTCAATGTACCACTGGTTTGACCCACAGGGCATTTTTTATGTTCATTTTGATAGCTGCTGTGTTTTCTCACACAGATGTCAGGTTGGGATCTTTTTTTCCCTTTTAACAGAATTTCCCTAATGCATTTTACAGGTTCTAAGCAACATTATTAGTCTTGCTGCTTCCTCTCCATGTGCATGACACGTTTCTTTAAACTTGCCCTCTCTCATACAGAAATGCCTAGCAACAGGTCTGCCTGTTACAAAATCAACCCAGATCCCAAACAAAACTGACACCTGATTCTGTGTGATCCTTATTCTGGTTGAAGGACAGGAGAGCAAACACTTTAAAGTACTCATAAAAGTTATTTGGACATTATACTAACATGCTTGGTGTGAGAACAATATTTTGTGTTACTATTCATTCTTGTCCAAGTCTTAAGATTCTTGGTTTTAACTCACAGCAATGTGGACTAATGTCTTTTCCTGTGTCTTTCAGTAAACAGATATGAAATGTTTTTCAAATATCTGCTCCATTGCATCAAATAATGAATGAACGACCTTATATACGTTATTGAGGAAGTTAGCTGACGCTTTTTCTTAAAGATGTATATCATACCATAACAATAACAGCTTCACTCTAGAAGGATCCAGAAACGTATGAGCACTACCTAATATCTTATAAATCATACTTTGTAAAGCAAATTTCAGTCAATCAGATAGAGACAACTCCATTGGGTTCCCACTGTTTTAATTCATCAGATAGGCAATATCAAGGCCTTAGGAAGATTACTGGGACAATTTCTTAAAGATATGAGAAATTATGCAGAGATGACAGTTTCTGTGAAGATTTTTATGGAAGTCTTACCTCATTCTCTGTGAAGAGGTGCATGACAGTATATAAATAAATATACAACTGGGTCTGTGGATAACAGTATTGGGATAATGGCCTTGGAGAAATCTGGGAAAAAAATAATGGAAAATAAATTGCCTCTTTAAGTAACTTCTTAGCTACCTTACTGAAGTGAGTTTGAAACTGGGTGACAGGATTAAGAGTCTTTTCTAGAAAGCACCAGAGTGAGAAAAACGTACTTTTCTTGCTTTGCTTTTTTAAATGAGAACCAAGGAGGACAAAAGGACTGTTGGATTATTACTGCCCAAGGCATTAGGCTGCAGACTGAGTAGGTCACAGCAGCAAGTGGAAGGAACAAAGTAGAAGGTGAGAGACAGCCAAAAAGGAAATCCTGTTTCTGGACTAGAAAACTGGTGTCCCAAGAGCCAAGAAGTATTAGTTTTACTTCAAAAAGAGAGATCATGGTTGGAGTCTTCGTTCATGCAGAGATGCAGGTTTGTCGTAGTGTTTTAGACAGTCGGGACTGTGTGTGGACCTTGTTTACCAGGGAATCTGAAAGAAAACCAAAATGATCTGCTCTACCTGTTTTGTTTATCTTTCCAAAGTGTGTAGGAGAGAGGGCAGCAAAGGACATGAAAGTCACCTTGGTTAGAATTTTTTTAGACTATAGAAATTATCTAATCATTTGTAAAAGTCCTTTGTTTGGTTAAAAGCATTACTGTTGTGGTTTTTTACAGCTGATGTTGTTCAGAGAGTAGCATGAACTTTTTAAGTGTCTGCTTCTAATGTGTAGTAGTAATTATAAAATAAGAATATGGAAAGTGTTGCCTTAAAGCACAGAAAAAACAAACAGCCTTTAAGAGATTTTGTTCTCATGATTCAGTTAAACAACACAAGAATGACAAGAAGTAATTTTAAGCTCTGGATGTGAAATACCCCTTACACCACATCATGTAATCCCATCTTTCTGTCCTGTGACAATGACAGGACAATCTAGTCCTAATCTAGTTACTTTCAAAGCAAAAATGATAGAGTCAATGAATGGTACTAGTCATAGAGCTACCGAGGGAAGAAGCAGTCTGACTTGTGTGATTATGTTATATAAGTTTTGGATTTCTTACTAAGTTTCCAGTTACTATGGAACGGTCAGCACCTGCCAAAAAAGTGCTCAGCGTGTCACAAACGTTTTATCTCACGAATGTCAAATGCTTCAGAGCACAGTGAACTAATAACCCTAGTGCTTTTCCCTCCATTTTTCAGAAAGTTATCCTTTATAGATTTGACCTGACATTAAATATTCCAGACATCCACAACATAGGAAGACTTCAGTTAAGTTTTACTTTCCCTCTTGTCAAAATAAGCATATCTTTTTCACAATATGTTTTGTGCTTGCAATGTCTGCATTTTCAGGTGAGACTGTTAAACAAGTTTGCCTGTATCAGGAACTGATTTAAACTCCAATCAAAGAATAAATCCATCCTGTTTTTAGGAGGTAGACAAATATGCTTATGTACGTAGTAGGTCTGTCAGGTACTTCATATCAAAAAGAGATATCACAGACAATGTGCTCTTCCATCTGATTATTTTGCATTCACAGAAGTCCAAGTAATGACAGCATTTCCTTGAGGTTAAAAAAATAAAAATATGTATGAAGTCCAACATATGTTGTTTGGAAGCAGATATGTTAAGCAGCTGGGTTGCTGGTTTGAGGCATGACATCATGGTGGATTCTGCAACACAGATAAACAGCAAAAGCCTACGTTTGAGAATCAAACAGCAGCAGAAGTGCAATCAGGATTCAGATTTCAACCTTTGCTCCTTGTCCTAGAGATACCATACAAGTCAGATATAGACATAGAGGTAGAGAGAGATTTGTGAAATGTTGAGTCACTGTCACCTTATTTGGGTGACCTGGCAAGCTCATAATGGAAACAGAAAGAATCAGACCTGTGCATTTAAAATTGCATGCATTTGGAAGTTAAGTTTCTGTGTTTAATGAAGAGACGTCTCTTATTTTTACTCACAATAGCTCTAAGAATGATGACAATTGTAATTCTTGAAGGAACATTTCCACAACTTCAGGATATTGACATGGGATGTTGAAATGTCATAGCAAATGCCTGTTTCTAATGCAGAGATGACATTTATTTCCCTGCTCTTGGTGATGTTCTTGAACAAACAATTTCCTGTATAAATTACATATTGATAAGACTAGGATAGAAATTGTACATGCACTTTGTGTCTTTCCAGACAGGTGCACTTAGAGAGGGAGCTGTGGTGATCAGTTCTACCTAGAGGTTGCAGGAACCGCAAGATGAAAGAGCTCCTTGGAAAGGCAAAGATTAAGGGTTCCATGGGGGAAAGGCAGGGTACAAAGGCATTATTTACTTCATCTCACATTGTAGTAGACTTCCATGTTAAGTGGGTGCTGCCATGTGGTCCAAGGATCTTTTTTTTCTCTTTCTCACATAACAGTTTGTGGAGAAACAGTTGGTGGAGTGATTCATGCCCTGGGGATGTGTTATGGTATCATTCAACTCTGTTTTTCATAACAGAAATGTATTATAGTAGGAAAAAACCAAGCATGCCAATGCCAGAATATTGCACCTTTGAAGCTGAGTATGGACTTCTGTTTGTAAAACTACTACAACTTCCTAAAGAGGTTCTTTCCTCCTAGGTAGGTTTAACAAGGAGTATATATACTATCTTGTTTCTACGTGTTTCTTCATGCAGAAGCAAATCAATGCGATGATTTATTGTAACCAAAGCATAAATACATTAGAACTTCTCATTTTTGCAAGAGGTTCTGATTTCACTGGGTTCATTCCAAATATCGTGTGCAGTGTATCTCCCAACATGCCTGAAGTGTTTGCTGATTCGTAACATTTGTGTTGTATGAAGAGTTGTTACAAAGAGGGAAATATTACATTCTAGTTTGTTGTAGAAACAGATTACTGGCAAGGTAGGAAATTTAAAACCAGGCAAGATATGGTTATGGAGGGATATATTTCTTAAGGGACAAACCCAGGAAATAGAAACAGGAATAAAGGTAGTGATATGAAGTTCCTCTGGTGGTAAGACTGTGGAAAGTAGTCTGATTAGCAAGGATGAATTATATTACTGAAATTACTGTAGTAATGTAATTTTAATGATATTTATTTATTTATTTAACATTTTAGGGATTTTCCATCCTGTTGGAAATCAAGAATATCTTTTATTACAGTTAAATTGAAGTGTGTGGCAAGCATGGGTCTGTTAACATGGATAGTGGCTATGTCTAAACTGTGGGGTAGATGATCTATGGAAGTACTCTCAGAATTCTCTCTTGATCACAGAGCCCAGGGACCTACTGGAGTACACTGCAGCTTCTGATTCTGTACCAGTGTTCCTTCTAAAGACAAACCTTTTGAAAAAAGGTTCTTTTTTCGATGAAAAAACTGCTTGGGCAGGTCATGGCCAAACACAAAGGCAGAATGAAACCAAGGCTTGCACAGGAGTCCAGGATCACAGGATTTGCTGCACCTACCAAGACTGCATCTGGCATGCAATCTAGATTGACTTTACAGAGTGTCTTTTTACCTTCTATACTTTGGTTTGCCCACCCATAAATGAGAAAGAATGTAAAATATATGAAAGAAATTTTAAAGAAATTGAACTCATCATGAGCTAGGTAAAAGTAATAGGTCCTTTTAGGTGAATTTTAAGGTGAACTAAGGTTAACCTTTAATGTTGCTTAGTTTTTATTGTGTAAATCACCCTGATGCCTTTATCAGTTAGCACTGTCTGTTCAGCTGAATGACATGTGTTAACCATCTCTTCCTCTTTGAAAATTAATACATACATTTTTATGAATATGGGACATTTTTGCAATATATATTTGATATAGAAAAAAAATTTTCATCTGACTTGTTTGCATAAAGATGTTTTTGTACATGAGCCAATCTCAATGGGGAAAATGCTATAAATCTTTTTGTCAGTCTGGGAAACAGCCTCAGAAAAAATATTTGTAATAAGCACTATTTGTTTTATATCTATTCTTGGCAAGAGAGTGGCTAAAGAAAATTTCCCTCCTAGGACAAAACCTGCACTGCTATTTGCTGCTGTAACATATCAAGGACATTTAGGGTGACATAGTTGAAAAACTTCTGTCAAAATTGACAACTTTCAGAATTTATTGCTACAGAATATAAAAGGCACAATGTTTGAAGCTGAGGAGATTTATTTTTTTTTCCTCGAGAGGGCTTAGAGCTTTAAAAAATTGCAATAATTTTGCTTGCCATTTAGAAGCTCAACATGAGGCATCAGTGTACACCTGCAGCCCAGAAAGCCAATCATATCCTGGGCTGCATCAAGAGAAGCATAGCCAGCATGTTGAGGGAAGTGGTTCTCCCCCTCTACTCCACTCTTGTGAGACCCCACCTGGAGCAATCTGTCCAGTTCTGGAGCCCCTATTACAGGATATGGACATGCTGGAACATGTCCAAAGAAGGGCCACGAGGATGATCAGAGGGCTGGAGCCCCTCTCCTATGAGGATAGACTGAGGCAGTTACAGTTATTCAGTCCGGAGAGGAGAAGCCTCCGAACAGACCTTATTGTGGCCTTCCAGTATATTAAGCGGGCCTACAAAAAAGCTGGTGAGGGACTTTTTAGGATGTCAGCTAGTGGTAGGACTAGAGGGAATGGATCAAAAGTAGAGGTCGGTAGATTCAGATTAGACATTAGGAAGAAGTTCTTCACCATGAGGGTGGTGAGACACTGGAACTGGTTGCCCAGAGAGGTGGTGGAAACCCCATCCCTGGAAGTTTTTAAGGCCAAGCTGGATGGGGCTCTGAGCAACCTGATCTAGTGGGACGTGTCCCTGCCCATGGCAGGGGGGTTGGATCTAGATGATCTTTAAGGTCCCTTCCAACCCTGACAATTCTATGATTCTATGATAGGTCTGTACTCCTCATGATGGGTTCAATTTACAATGGAGGTTACATTCTGAGGTCTGTACCTGTGGTTCACAAACACTGTCAATAAACATATTTAAGGAGATTCTCTCAGATATGTGCTTCCATTATTGCTGCAGAAGGCTAACCATTACACTATGTTTTTGGAGGGTTTCTGGATGGGAAGCTGCATAACACAGTCATTGACAAATTTTCCTACTTGTTTTTATTTTCTTAGAAGCTAAGCTGACTAAGCAAAAGAAGACTACAATAATTTCAAAACAAGTGAGAAAAAAAAAAAAAAGAAACAAAATTAAAAAAGAGATTATTTGTTTTAGCCTACTCTTTTCTTTAGAAATTCTTTAGAAAATGTAGGTCATCACCAATAAAACACATTTTCCTCATGCCCAAATGAGTTGTAGGGTGCATGACTAGTTGAAGATGGAAGTATTTTAGACTTGATCCTGCAGAGGACTATAATTAATTATGTTCAGAAATAATATCAAATAAATTCAAGCATTACTTTGCTTGTTTTAAAAGCACAGACACCAAGATTTGGTTCAGTACCATTGTACTTTCTTTTAAGGTGCCCCTTGTTCATTGTTTTCTTCCCCACAGGGAGCTCTTTAAGTGTGAAGGTTTTATTCTGCTAAGGCTTTCCAGTTAAGATCTTGTGAGTGCTTTCTCTGAAAGGTGAATCTTTCACAGTATTTTACCATAAGCAATTAAATAGCTGTTCTTGCCACCACTTGGGTTTTTATAGAGCCCTGTGTGTGCTGAGTAATGGCCATAAAATGGTAGCAGCCAGCACACCAAGACTCCAGGACAACCTACTTTTCCTTTTGAAAATTATGCAAATGGAAAGAAAGGGCAGTGGATGCCTGTGACATTTGCTCCTCACATCTGAAAAAGGCCACAGGATTACCTGACTCATGCGGAAGCTAACTGTAGTCATAAGGGTTAGCCCTTATGGCTATAGCTACCCAGGCATAGCTTGACTGGGTTACAGGAATACTGAAGAGAGCAAGACATTACTAGCAAGCAATATGATATCTGGCCTGTCTGATGCATAGCTTGATTAGGACTAGCAATAACCCCATCCTGACATTCCAGTGAACTTTATAGACTAAACAGGAAAAAAAGCTAGAAAATCTGCTAAGTGGTAGTAGAGGTTGGTAGTGAAATTCTTGTGATTTCACTTGCTCTTGTCATTTCACTTGCTCTTGTCATTTCACTTGCTTTTCTTGATGTCAGCCAGTTTTGATTTTCCAGATGAAGTGCCAGATTTTCAAATGATCTGTTAACTACGTGGCTGATATAAATACAGATACCAAAGTATATTGATGAACAAATTAACTTTCTCCTTTCAATTAGAAAGATGTGTCGAGATCAGTTTGTTTCACTTGCTGGAAAAATATTTTCCAGACAAGCTAGACTGCAGTTTTTGGGGCACAGGTTAGGTCTGCTTTATTGTTGTAGATTATGAGCATCCTTCTAAAAATGTAGAAATAGACTACATTATGTGATTTGTGAACTCAAAAGTGAAAACCTGTGACATGTTTACTCACTGCTAAACCAACACATCTATCTGATTTTTGACTTTCATAGGGCATGCAGAGCTGATTAGTAATTTGGAAAACATGCAGAAGTGGACTGCTCTTGCTAAAGTATGTTTTACTTTAATGTAATTTTATTTAAAACCACCTTGAAGCCTATTAGAAAAGCAGTATCTACTTGTCACAAGAGGTCTTGTAAGACGATCTTTGCATTTGGCAAGCATACTTAGTGGTATATTCTATGGTTAAGCCTGCTTGATGTTTCCCATCATCAAACTCTTTTTAATCTTGCTTTCAGAGTTGCTTTTAAGCTTGCCAAGCTAAGGATAAAGCTTTTCATGCTATACCTTTGCCTCAGGTCGTGTTTTATATTTTATACTTGGAAAAAATCAGCCTTGTCTGATGGTTAGGTAAGGATTTTGGGTTTTCTCTCCTTTTGGGAAGCTTTACAGTTCTATACTTTGATAATAAGGCTTGAAACTTGTCTTTGCCATACACATCATGATTATCTGCTCCAATTCACCTCTGAGATATTGCAATTTGCACACAGCTGGGAGACTTTCCAGAGCTCAGCAGTCTGTCCTTACTCATCACACTTAGTTCTTTCTTAGCTCCTAAGAAGAGACAGACTTTGCATTTGTTATTCTCATAGGATGGCTGGGCGTTCTCCCTTCATCTGGTGCACATGAAGTCATAGAATCATACAATACCAGGTTGGAAGGGAACTCAGGAACATCTAGTCCAACCTTTTAAGGTAAACTCTCTCTATATAGTTTAAATGAGATGGTCCAGCACCCTGTCAAGCTGAGTCTTAAAACTGTCCAGTGTTGGGGAATCCCCCTCTTCCCTTGGGAGATTATTCCAATGTCTAATTGTTCTCATGGTGAAAAATTTTCTTCTGGAGTCCAATCAGAATCTCCCCAGGATTAACTTGTACCCATTGCCCCTTGTCTTTTCCATGTGACTCCTTGTAAAAAAAGGAGTCTCCATCTTCTTGGTAGCCACCTTTTATTTTCTGGTACATGGTATTAAGGTCTCCCCTAAGCCTTCTCTTCTCAAGGATGAACAAACCCATTTTCTCAGCCTTTCTTCATACAGCAGGTCTTCCAGTCCTCTGATCATCCTTGTGGTCCTTCTCTGGACCCTCTCCAGCCTGTCCACATCTTTTGGTATAGTGAAGATGAAAACTGAATGCAGTACTCAAGATGTTGTCTGACCACTGCTGAGTACAGTGGAATAATGAATTCTTTATCTCTACTGGTGATGCCCTTGTTAATGCATCCCAGCACTGTTGGCTTTCTTTGCTGCTGCAGCACACTGTTCACTCATGTTGAGCTTGTTGTCCACCAAGACCCCCATGTCCCTTTCCACAGTGCTGCTCCCCATCCAGGTGGATCCTAGTCTGAGCCACATTCCTGGGTTATGTAGTCCCAGGTCCAAGACCCTACACTTGTCTCTGCTGAACTTCATAAGGTTCCTGCTAGCCCACAGTTTTCCCTTCTAGAGTGTCAAATTCCCCACTCATTTTGATGTCACCTGCAAACTTCATCAGAGTGTTCTTGATCCCAACATCCAAATGACTTATGGAAGTGTTAAGCAGCACTGGGCCCAATATTGATCCCTGGGGGACTCCAGTTGTGACTAGTTGCCAGTCTGAGAAAGAACTACTGACTACCACCCACTGGGTATGCCCTGTCAACCAGTTCCCCACACACTGCACAGACTACTTGTCTAGGTTGTAATGTGTCACTTTCTATGGGAGGAGGCTGTTGGGGACTGTGTCAAAAGCCTTGGAGAAGTCCAGGTAGACAATGTCCACCACTTGCCCTTCATCAACTGAGTCACTTTATCATAGAAGGCAATCAGGTTTGTCAGGCACAATTTGCTCCCGGTGTACCCATGTTGGCTTTTCCCAATCACATGCTCCTCTTGGAAATGATACCTCACATGCGGTCTGGGCATGAGTGCTTGGTTCCACTTTGGTTACTGGGACAGAAAATCAAGGTAATGTCTGCTCACAACCACTTGTGGTGACCACACATTGTGAAGGCAGAATCTGTCTGGTATGACCAAAAAGAGAGGGAAAAGCTGAACTGAGGAGGAAAGAAGTGAGAAACACCAACAACAATCCCAAAAGAAAATTCCTTCTAAGGAGTTAAAACCAGGTTGTGCACAGTACACAGTAATGAGCACAATACAATAGTCATGTGACGTTCAGGGTCCAAGAGAAAATGACTGTGTGCATTCCTGTAATGAATGTCTGTATTGCCTGATTAAGTTTGCCCAGGCAATTTTCATTCTGGCCTTCCTTGACCTCTGAATGCTTGGCTTTGAACCAAAGAGTTCTTCAAGCTCTTCTAACATATAATGTGTCATATATAAACAATGCTTTTGTTTTGAAGTTTGTGACCACTGCTTCCTCCTCTTCACTGAAGAAAAACAAAAGTCATTGAAGATGATCATGAGCAAAGAAAAATATATTGGTAAAAAGTTCTTTGGGCAAAAGTTGGAGTTGTAGCAGCTGAAAAGAAAAACTTCTGACATGAGGAACAGGACAGCTGGTCTCTTCATCAGGTCCTTCTACTTTAATATGCAGAAGCACTTGCATGCTAGTTTCAGACCATACTTGACAGAGAAGCTGCTGTCTTACTCCAAGCTTTCTTCAAAATACTTGAAAAGGTAATTCAGAATTGTTTATTTGTGAAGTGCACAAAAACCCCAAACTCTGACAATTCTTTTTACAAACTAACTGTTTAAGGATAATGAGGGAAAAAATTAAAATCCTAGGCTTGAATGAAGGTTGAAACATCTGCAAAAGAAACAGAATTCCTGGGGCAGCAATTCTGATTTTGCATCAATGTTGTCTTTGCATTGTACTACTTATTTTGATCAGTGAAAATGTAATCCTCCTCACCTGCCCTTTCTACATAGTAGTAGGCTGCAAAGTTTGTATGTTCTATTATACATTTGCTTACAATTCAAAATAAGTTGCAAGTTAATTAGTAATTAACAGATAAATTCATCTGACATAGGCTGGTTCAGAATGGCTTTTAGAAGAAGGTAAACTTCTGTCATGCTTGATGATTTTTTCTGCTTCTTTTCCTTTTCAGTGTGTTTTGACTTCATTTAGAGAAAAAACAAAAAAACAAACAAACAAAAAAAAAAAACCAAAAAAACCCCAGAAGAATCAAAGGGAAAAAATTCCAACATCTGCTTCCTGCACTGAAGGTATTCCTTATCCAAAGGAGTGAGGACTTGTTTAGCACACCTGTGTATTGAGGTACCCCCAGTAGTCCCTTTCTGTGGGAGGTCATGCTTTAAAGATACAGTAGGCAGAAGACACCACAGAAAGTAGAAAAACATGTACTTTCTTCTTTAGTGTACAGATTTTTTTTTTTTTTTCTTAATTTCAATTTCTGGGAGAGAGGTATTTGCATAGAATAAGGAAGACTGGGTTTGGTGTCAGAAGATGGCTGTATATACCTGGCTATGCCACTCAATTTCCATTTTTCCTTCCTGTTTTCCCCTTTTCCCTTTCATTTTTACAAACTAAGATTCTCCTTGAGTTAAGTCTCCCGATGTTGGTTCCACATATGTACATGTTTCTGGCTTCCATTCGCTGTATGTTTCCCCATGTTTCTTGCAAAAGAGCTGCATGACTGCTGCTGTGGCTCAGATTAGAACTCCTTACAGTTTGAGTCCACTCTGCCAGAAAAAATCTTTGATCTATCCTCAGAGTTCTTTGTTTACTTTTTCTTAATCCCTATATTAGATTTACTTTTAATAACTTAGTTTGTTGTCCATTAGCAATCTGTTAAGCTTCTTCTAAGTGTCCTGTCTTCAGAAAGGCTTCTTCAGAAAGAAAAAAAATAAAAGGCAAGGATTCATTTTGCTGCTTGATAAGTTCATGGGGACAATATCAGACCTGAGAATCATAAAATGGCTTTCCAGTTTTCAGGACTTTTACAGCTGTCCAGACCAAACAGAGAAAGAAATTTTCATTGAACAATGTAGAAGTCCAAGCAAAGTCCCTCTCAAAGAGGAATGACACCTACCTTCCCTTCCCATCACAGCTGACCACCCAGTGCTATATTATAGTACCAAGAGAAGGCAGCTGTGATGAAGTCAGTTGTCATAGAGATGATTTTCACTGCAAGCTCTGTTCTTTAGTCCCTTGCTCTGCAGCCCTGTGTTCTGCTGTTGTCTCCTCAGCAGCAGGCTGTCTCTGCACTGCCTGTTGCACCATCTCGTTAACCAGGATAGACCCCATGGAGATGAGGGCCATCTGACTTCCATACATACTGTCATATTTCCAGGTGCTCATCTGAAGCACCTTTCACAGTTACATGAAGTATCCTCCCAGTAGAGGCATTACTCTGGTGCTTTAGTTATTCTTCTGAGATTCTGGGTCAACTTTCATAACTGATGTGATCCTGTAATGTGGGATCACAGCTAGCATTCTCTGCAAAGATAGCTTCTGAAAAGAGAGTGGGAAGTAGCCAGTTATAGAGACCAAACTGTCTAAGGATATGCTGTCTGTCCCCTGTCCTTGAATTCAACCTGCAGTCTGTCGGAGCCCTAGAATCCAGACTACTGAACTGCATCATGCTTAATGCTCTAGAGATGAGGCATGGGAATCCCATGAAAGCATGTAATATGTGGATACCAGCTGTCCAGATATCCAGGCACTAGCAAAATATGTGCCTGAATGGGACATCTTAGGTACTCCAGTAAACACACCAGGAGAAGCTTCTTTCTTCTCTCAAAGTAAAAACAGATCTTTTTTATTTTAGGTTTGTTTTGTAAAATCTTGAAAGAGATTGCAGAGTAAAAAGCATGATAAAAATTTTATAATGTTTTTCTAGGTGACAAAGTCAAATTGTGGTTGAAAAGATGGATATTAAGTTCTTTCGTAAATACTTTTATTCTGACAGTTCTGCTTCTATTACCTACTGCAAACATCACAAGTGCATGTGTTGCTGGCAATGGTTATTTCAAACCTGCAGAGCAGTTACTCACTTGTAAGTGAAGCTTGACTACAGATGATCCCTCACAGAGTTTAGTGAGTCACACCTATTGTATATCATTTGCAAAAAGTGGGAATAGTCTTTCTTGTCATCTCTTTAGTCTTCCTGTCTTTTGAAGCCCAGAAGTTTGCTAGAAAATCTGGCTTAATAATGCCATGTTTTCTGCAGGAATACTTGGACTTACAAACCCTTACGGCCCCTGGGCTGTAAACTTGTTCCAACTTAGAAGCAGAAAATGAGATGTAGCAATACTCCACTTAATAGTTATAAACATGTCTGTAATTTAACAAACATTTTCCCATGTTCTTTTCAGGAGCAAGGCACACAACAGTGCTTTTCTGAAAGCTGGTTACAGAAAGATGATCCAGCTCATTCACTGTAAAGGATATATCTTTTAAGAAACCTCAAAAGTACAGTTTTGGCTTTTCTTTCAGTCTGTAGTCAGAGACCTTCAACAGGGTTTTAGAAAGTGTCACTCCCTTCTAGAAGGTAAAATAGAAAATGTTACATGCTGTCATTTTATGTAAATATTTTGACAGTCTTGCTGAAACTATTTCTGAAAAAGCACACAGTGGAAAAACAAATACAGTAAGTGTTTGGGTTTTTTTTTCTATAATAACAACATAGATAGCTGTTGGAGGTGGAGAGTTTGGTCCCTACTGCTTTAGACTAATGTGGAACTGGAAATATGATAGCAACATGGGTGGTTCCACTCCAAAAAACTTTGGAATACCAAAAGATAGATCCTCTGGGAGAACGCTCAATGGGACTAGAGATGTAGAAAGAGATCTACACAGATAGGGATTTGTATATGGCTAGAGCAGATCTGAAGTGCTGTAGCTGGAATATAGAATATTCAGGGCAACTACTGAATCTTCAAGGTATTGGAAAGCATGGCAAAATTAATTATGTAATTTTTGTTCTTCCATGTAAGCATGCAGAGTAAGCTGGGGGCATCCTAATGGGTCATCTAGTCTAACTTAATGCAGGATTAGCACTACTTAAAATGTTCCTGTGGGATGTTTGCTTGACTTGCTGACCTGGAGGATTTAACACTTTTCCTGGGCAGTTTGCTACAGTGTTTTATCTTTTTCCCGCTTAAAAGACTGGGAAGGGTTTTAAATTTGTTATGTCTATTTCAAAAGTACTGAGAAATTACACTTTTAATGAGGTATCTTGTCTTAGTTGAATCTTGCATGCCATGTTAAAAAGATAGTTATAACAAAGGGTTAAAATCTGTCATGTGAGAGGTTTTTCTTCCTTGCCTTCAGATATTTACAAGTTAAGTATAGGCTTGTTACCCTTGGCTCCCTTTATAGAAATAGGCATCTTTGAAGGGAAATTAATCTTTCCTTTTCAGCCACTCACCCCTTGAGAGGTGAAAACTCGTGATTTCCTACAGTTATTTCCTTGAATAAAACCTTATCTCCACTTTCATCTTTTTCATGCTTGTTTTGCAGGAGGATTCAGGTAACAAAGTTTGGGAGGTATGTTTGTGGAAACTGAATTTAAGACACAAACAAATTAATTAATGACATTTAGGGAAAGCAAGTTTCAGATTCCAGAGGATTTGCTATTAAGAACACGTGTCTTAAACTATCAGAAAACATGTTATAAAGCAATCTTTATCTTACATTATAGTTCCTGCATTGAGTTTAAATATCAGCTATAAAACAAGTTCTATGAATTCTGTCTAAATAACAAAACCAATACATTTTTCTAGCAAATTATCTCAGATAAGAGGTTTGTTTAAGAACACTGCAAGTTCCTCATGAAAGGAGTTACTTCCTTTGTCTACAGCAACTTTTCCAAGACACTCAAGTAGATATTTAATGCCTAACAAAGAAAAATAAAACAGCCTGAAATATTTATTTCTGAATTCTCTGTATGTATAGATGAATACATACTATCTTTTAGATCCTGGTTATCGTTGTCATGGGGTTTTTGTATCTGCATATATATCTTTCTCTTTTTATCAAAACCACAGTCTGTAATGCTACAAGCTTATGCAGATTCACACCTTTTGTGCTTTGCTCCACACCCTAGAGGTTTTTCCTCTCATGACTATATATCTCCTGTCATAATGTCAAATACCCCAGAGTAGAAAACAGTCAGTGAGATTGGCTACCCCCAGGTTGCAACTGATGTTATCTTTTGTGCTACCTCAAATATCGCAGGAATATTTTTGCAAAATTGATTTTAAGAAATGAAACCAAAGTTCTAAAAGGTTTACAGTGATTTGATCAATGTCTTAAAGTCCCATCCACAGAAAGGAGCTATTTTAAAACAACTAGGGGTTGTTACTTGGAGTTTCTTCAGTGCAGGTTTGAGTTCATTAGAATATTTTTATTGCACATGAGTAACCTTATTCTTAAATGCTAACAGCTATACAAAACTAAAGGTCAAACCTGTAAACTACTTCACTGACCAGATATTTCTTTAGTTTCTCTTATATTAACCTCTTACTGAGGCATTATGTATTTTGATCATCACTGCAGTAGTTTTATTTCTAATAAAGCTCAAATCTTCTCTTTTTTGTGTGTGGTGAATAATGTAAAATCATAAATGTTTCTCATTTTACTTCTGTCTTAGTTATTTTTTCCCCCTACTTGTCTTATTTTTTTCTATATTTCTTAATTCTCAAATTTAGAATTACTTGTTTGTTTGTTTTCTTACAGCATTACATAATGATAATTAAAATAACTTTTTACTTAAATTCATTTCAGGTTTTCTTAATATTTTCTTACATATCTCAAGCTTGTGTTGCATATACCATATTTTTTTTTTACCAGGGAAGATGCTTTCCATGTGATGGTAGTGCATGTTTCCTAACAGAGGGGAAAAAAAATAATGCTGAGCAAAAAATTGGTAAAGTAAGGGAGAAAAGTAAAACAATTAACTTGTCTTTTCTTTGTCTTTTCAGTTAATTGTGCTTTATTTTATCATTTCTAGTATCATGATAATATGTCAAGGCTGTTCTTTGTCAAACTCTTGCAGCATGAGATGCTTTGAAAAAGTAAAGGTTGTTAGAATTATTAATGGAAAAACATTTTCAGGAGGTAGCAGATAATGCCACTCATGTCAGAATGGGCTGCACACCTCCCCTGGAGAAGGAAGAGAAAATGCCACAGAGCATTTCTGACCAGTTTCACTGTATTATTCAATAAAGTTTAGAGAATGAAAAATAAGTATTTTTCATAGCTCCTTAGGTCTACAAATATTTAAAACCAAAAAAATTATCAGAAAATATTTGTCAGATAATTTTCAGGAAATGAAATTTGCTTTTTGAGTTTTTCCAGTTAGGAGGAGAAAACAGCTACTTTCTTGGGTAAGTTATCATTTGTGAATGTGCTGTGTTTTGAAGAAAAAAGTGCAAGATTAAAATGGAGTGCCTTTTACTGGGACTGAATTTGGCTGATCTCAGGTGCCACATTCACCTTATTTTACCATGTTTTGACTATGTGCAATGTTAATTCATTGGTCCTTCTTCTCACAAGTCATGTTTCAGTCTCTGGTATTTTGATACTAACATACTCCTAGAGAATTCCTAAACTATAACATATTTTCTCTAATGAAAGCACTGGTATGAAAAATATTTAGCCTTAGCTGGCACCACACACCACTAAAGAACCAGGAATAGACTGGAATTAAGCTACTTTGCAGTGAGTGTGTTAACGCTGTTTACTTGCTAAGCTGCAGCCAAACCAGTGTGGGATGGCTTTTTATTACAGAACCAGCCCCAACACTCCCTCTGGCTGCAGCCTTCCTCATCCTAATGAGCATGGTAGTGTGGGAGAGGACTTCAATGTGACACTTCCTAAGAAAAGCTGAGGGGAAAAGGATGCATGTGGGTTGCCATAGCTCTTTCACACACATTTAAGGAACAATGATACTATAGTGTAAATGTACTGGAATTATATGCTATAATATGTTGATATTATTTGCACATAATAACTTTTCTCCTTTATAAAACTCCCTCTTCCTTTGCTTCTGTTTTTAGAAGATGTGATTGATGTGCTTAATTGCTTTGGGAGATGGAGCAAGTGATCATGGATTTGAGTATCTGTGGCAAAGTAGCTGGATAACTGCAGAACCCAGGTAACTGATCAAAAGTATTTGGTTAAAGTGCTCCTATGTGCAGCCTGAGCCTCTTATTCACATCACTTACTGCAGTTCTGCTTTACAGAAGGCTGCCAGTACTCCTTACATAGCTTTGCAATAATGTTAATCTAATCATATTAACATCTTGTCAAATAAGAATTGTAACTGGAAAGCTGACTGGCATATTACTCTCTGCTATTATTGTAAACTCTCTATTAATATAAAGATTTAGTAAGTGTAATTACAGCAGTAGAAAATTCCAGCCAAATCTCTGAAGTAGCCGTCTGGGTAGTTTTGATGTGCTCAGCGAGGACAGTTTTTGCATAGCTGTCTGCTATGAAGATAGCTGTTTTATCTCATCTTGGCACTAAAATTATTCAGAGGGCAGTGCTGAGTTACTGTGTCATCCCAGGAGACCTAGTTTAGTGACTTGAAGGGTATTAATTAATTCCTTACTGGCAGAGATTTCTGTCATCATTTTTTTTTTTTTTTTTTTTATTACATGATGACCATAATGCCAATCAGTATGAGATGATGATTATTTTTTGAAGTGACAGCTTTCTCTGATCTGTCTTTCTGACTCTTTTGAAGACACCCTGGGATACATTTGCTCTTCCAAAGGAAGGCTACCTCACCTCAGGAGAGCAGGCAGGGCTGCAGCAGGCATAGCACAGCACTCATCAGGCAACTTTTTTGTTGTGTTAGGTCTGCCTTTACAGAGGGAGAATACTTGAATAGCAGGAGTATGTCACAACATTTTAAGATACTGGTATTTGTGATGTGAAATACTAACCAGAGGTATTATTTTAAACCCATGAGTGTAATGGCATGTTCTGTGCTCCCTCTCACATGGTTCTGACTCTCAGTGCTGACTATGCATTTGACCATAGGCGAACAAACTCTGTGTGACTTTTTGGTAAACAATTATTGGTTTTACTTTCTTAATATGTAGAGGCTTGCTGTAAATAATGAGTAGGGTAAGACAAATAACAGTCTAATGAATAGTGTATAGCAGTCAGATGTGCCTATTGGTGTGAAATAGATATGTTTAGTGCAGCCTACAGAGCCCTGACCCCAGCTTCATGGCATGTTGCCCAGAATGAAATCTAGTCCAACAACAAATCACCAGAATTTGTTCTATTTGACTGTGTTAAAGTAAGAGTCTGTAAAAGCTAAGACCACCAACTATGTTGTTGCTGCTGCATATCTGCTGTAACCAAATCACTGTTCCTTTTCATAACTCAAATGTTACTGAGATGACCAAGAATATTATTTAGCTGTGTTGTTCACCACCCTACAATCTGTGCTTAATTTTCAGCATGCCCTATATAGTTTCCTTGGTGATAGTTTCACCATATTGATACCATATTTTGTTGCTTTTCACATCTTGCTATGAAAATTCTAGCCATCATTTCTGGTTACATTAAAAAAACCAACAATCCTTGAGATAAAGCGTCAGTTCAACTCACCCTAAACAAAGGGGCAGGAATTTAAAGAACAGTTAACTCTATTACAAAAGTGTTTTGTTGTTGGAGCCTAATGTTGCTGGATCAGAATTTTTCCTCCTTTAGGGATCTTAAGAAATATCTTGCTTTTACAGACTGTTTTTTTGTTTGTTTGTGGGTTTTGTTTTTTGTTGTTGTTGTTTTTCATTTGTTTGTGTTTTTTGTTTGTTAGTTTATTTGGTGTGGAAAAGAGGACAAGATGTCAGTCTTCAAATAATTCAAGTTAACTTCTTAGGAGAGTTAAGTATATAGCCAAATTTTTCAGGTGGGGTGGGAACAGCAATACTATGCCTAGCAAACACTGTGCTGCTTAGAAGTACCGTCAGTATTATTATGTTTATTATTATGATTATTATTATTATGTCAGTTTCATTTTAGAAAAGAAGTGACCCATCACATTTCTCCAGGTTACTAACCTAACATTATCCATTAATGATATGCTAGAAGTCCAAAAATTATGAAATTTCAATAAAAACATGTATAATGTTATAGTGCAGAAAGCAATGACTCTTTGTGAAATATTTATAATGTGGCCAGCATCTCACTTGGATGAGAGATGACTCCAGAGTGGAAATGTTGGTCATGTTTCAATGCACATCAGCAGATGTGAGTGGGATGATGGGAATAAAAGGTGGCTTGGCACACTCTTTGCCACTGAGTCTCTCAAGTTCTGAGAACTATTCTGGCTTTATGCATGAGTCTCAGCAGCATGGGCTGTCCTGCACTCTGCCTTCACTGCAGCAACAGAATGGAGCGCAGTTACTGAGTCTGAAATGATCTCTGTAGGACATCCCCTTCAGTAGCTACCCTGGCTCCAATTCAGTCTGACATTTTCCTGGATGGGCAAAGGTTGTCCAGGAGTTGTTAAGTTTTCTCTAAAGTTGGTCCAGGTTGTTGGATTGGTAGGAATGTACCAGAGCAGTACTTAAGGGTCTCATTTTTTACAGCAGCTTTTGCACAGCTTTAGCTGATCTTAAAGTATTTTGAAAAAGCCAGCTATAGTGGGTTGGATTCTGCAGACATTTGCTACTTCCCCTGAAGTAGACATTGAAGCATTGAAGAGCTGAAGTTAACTGAGGAAGACTGTGGGATGAAGATGACAACCAAAGAATAAAGGATCAACTGTTTTAGGAAGCCTGAGCTTTAAAAAGCTCATCTTGCTAGCTTTTAGCATCACTGGAAAGTGAGGGACTTCTGCTCCTGTGTCTGTCTAGGCCCTTGGTGTATCACACCTCTGACATATGTCTCTCCTTTACATAATAAAACCAAAATATACTAAATTTTTTCTGACATTGTGGGTCATGCATTTCAGTGTCATCTGTGCTGTTGAAGGCCACCAGTGTAATTTCTTCTGCTGAAACGAATATACTTTCTTTCACTTAAAAGGGAGCTTTTATGGTTTTTTTTTCCGCATGATTTACATTCATTTTTCTCAATAATCTGTGCAAATAAATCCTTTGAACTACTTTGGTTGTAGGCTACTTTTGCCTCTTCTTGGAATGCTAAAATGTCCTACAGAGCCTCAGGACTCACTGCTATGTCAGAACAGGTACCTCTATCATTTTCATGTACCCACTGTATGCATATACCTTTGGTTATGCCTTAAAAGGACACTTGCAGAACTCCATAACAAAATTATGAAAATATGTCTCACTAGCTTTTATTTGTACAAAGCATGTGTGTATGCAGAGTGGGTTTTGCACAAAAATAAGTCAGTATTTGCAAATGTCTCTCATACTAGCAAAAGTTATTGCTAGGAATCAGCACACACTTTCTATGAGATCCATTTTTTTTATCAGAGCTGCTAGAAAAATGTCACAAAAATGCCTGTGAGATTGCTCAGCTGACCTGACAACTCATTTGAACTAGTTAGTGTGGAGATTTTAGCTACCACTAGGTATGATGTAACCTGAACACTATTAGAATCTAATCCTTGGGCTTGTTTGCTTAGTGAAAAAGTTTATATGAGCTGGAATGATTGCTCTTTCACTGCCTTAAATCAAACACACCAGGAGGCCTCAAGATGAGAAAAATAAATATTTGAAAAAAAACCCTGAATATTTGCAGGGTTTTCCTTAGCCTGGTTCCTCCCTGACACTTTCATTTTCCTGCCTGTACACTCTTCAGAAACATAAAAGGAATACATAGAGACTCTGGACACCTAAAAGTAATATTAAAGAGGCTAATAGGCAGGGCTTGTGAGTTGTAGGAGGAGATTATGAGCAAGAACAGGATAGCCTTTCAAGGGTGTTTTAACCTTTGTACATGTTTTGAGATCATCGTGTTTGACAGAAAGAACCAAAATTAAAGTAAAGCAGAAGGGCAAAAAATTGCAGTTGGCTACATGTAATGTAAAAGTTTAACAAACACTTTCTATTTATTCCTTACTTGAAGAAAAAGGCTGGTCTTTCATAAAATGCTTTAAGTTGTATTTTCAGTGAAATCGAGAAAAGTAAAACTGAACAATGTTTGTCTCACTGTGTTCAGTTACTTGTTAGGAAGACTGTTTACGTACAAAAATAAAATAAAAAAAAGACAGAGAAACATGAAACCTTGCAAATTTTTTTTTTGCTATTGTTAATGTGACAGTATTTTTATTGGAATATAGATGTAGAAGTGATCTCTTTGAGTCATTGGTCCAGACCCCTACTATATCAGTGCACAATAATATATATGGATAATCCCCTACATAAAAACTGATCAAAGTCTGTGAGTAGCTAGAAGTAGTCAGACTGAATATTTTTCAGAATTACAATTCTATAATGATTACAGGCCCTTATCTAATTTGCAGGATAAATTTGTCTTTTTTTTTTCTTACTAGATAGTAATACATTAATATATTTACTGTGAAAGGACAGAATTAACAGAGGGATATTGTAACAATTTGTAAATCCAGTTAAATTCTCCAGAGTAAGGGATGCTGTGCCAATACAAATACTTTCCTGGCACTAAAAATTAATGTATGTAGAATAACATAAATCAAGTAATTCAATGCGAGCTTTCAAAAGTTCCACATGATTTTTGCATCCTACTTGAGGAATGTAAAAGATATTTTGGTAGGAATCTTTGAAAGTGCAACCAGGCACATTGCTCACATACTGTAGGTTGTATTTAAAAAAAAAGCATAGTGACAGAAATCACTTTGTTTTTTCTCATTCATGAAAAACCAGTGTAAAACTAATACTTTTAAAGAGACTTTTAAATTAGCTATAAATAGTTTTGAAGGGTTGAAAGTGTATAAACCTGAATGTATGAGAGTCTATTCACCTTGTGATTTGTGAAAGGCCAAGTCCTGCACAGACTGTGCCTCTTTCACAGGCCATGAAGGCACAGGAGGACAGGGAGTTTCTCATCTATAATGTCAGGCATTTCTACAGGCTTGCAGAGAAGACATCTAAATTGTTTTCTGAAAGAGACATAACAGTGCCCAAATACATGTTGTGCTTTCTGTAGAAGGTACCTCTACCTTTTTTCCCTTACTTCACGGAAAATGAGTCATGGAATCTGATGGTGTTTTATCCATCCTGCTCTCATGTTGCCCAGGTGTAATTGGTACATTATCCTTTGCACTGATGTTTCCACTAAGGTGAAAAAAAATTACACTGCTTGAGGGGTATTGCAGAAGACTAATCCCTATCCTGAGCCTCCTTGCAGTTGACTGGCAGAAAGGAAGATGAGGGACAGGTTTGAACTGATTTCTGCCACACTTGGAAAGCAGAATGTGGAGTGATGACACATTTCACATTTGCATGCAGCAACAAATGTGATGCATATTCTCAGAGACATTACTCAATTAATTGCACAGTCTGGGCACTGGAACTATGTCATCCATTTTAAACATTTTCCTATATTAAAAGCTCATGTGTATTTTTACATTTATTTAGGTATTCAGAGAGTGCCTAATTTTCTGCAAATAGCCATATTTGTAGAACAAAAAATTCCAACCTCAGATTGCACTTCTGCTGCAGTACGGGACAAATTCCTGAGAAAGGAGAATTTTAGGGACCTACCATGAATATTATTCACGTTAAGGAAATCTGTCTTGTTCTACTCTTCAAAGTACTTGTGGAAGTGCTCTCTTGGGATTCCTTGCTTGTTCATCCTTATTATTTCCAGGTTGGCATTTATGAAGTTCAGAAATTCAAAGCCATGTCTGTTCTTTACCACTGCAAATCTATGTCAGCTCTTAATTCCACAAAAGAGGTTATGAAAGCCAGACTGGTTCCTTTCCAGCTCTTTTATTGTGACTATCACTAAAGTTTATGGTACAATTCCCAGTCTACACTTGTTCAGTGTCACTGATCTCCACCAAGTAGCAGAGATTTAACTGTTTGTCTACAATATATGCATCTGAAAGTGTATTTTGGAAGCTTGACTAGGAAATGGAAACCTTCTGTACTTGTGAAACAGATACAACTTCAATGAAAAGCTGGGCAAATATGGCTGAAAGGTTTTCACAAACTTTCAGGCCTATTGCAATCAGCAGTGGTTCTACCACAACCTTGCCTCCTCTTAACTTCTGTCTAAAACATTCATGCAAGTACAGATTTCTTCATGCAGATACCTGCAATGAGACATAGTTATTTAAAGAGTTCTACATTTAGACAAATCTCTATTCTTTGTAATCTTGTGTACCTACCTTTTCTCTTGTTTACAAAATCTTTATCATCTAAAATGGATAAAAAATTGTGACACAACAGAGGCAGCTAGTTAGAAAGAAGAATAGCAAATAAATATAAAAAAATTTACATGATGTCCTATGGACTATATTTGCTTGCTCTAATTAATATTTTCTTGGTACAATTAGTCAGTCAGTATCTTAACAAAATGACACAGGCCTATGCACTATTCCTGAACAGAAGAATCATGTTCTAAAATATATTGACAATGAGCAATTGATGATTGTTGTGAAAAATAGTTTGACAACAAACATGCTAATTAAAATGTCTGCAATTTATTATTTTCCACAAGAGGGTAAACCAGATAAGAGTGGTATTTGCAGCAGTGTTAGAGAGGTTTGGCAGTCAATGATTCTGTATTAGGGACAGAAAATTCTACAGAGGAAAAGTGGTAGCAAAGAAGAAGCTACTGATGCTGACAGGTAAAACCTGCTAGAATGACTAATGAGCTAAGGAGACTGTTGTCAGTGGAGGGGAGGGATTAGGCAGCTACCTGTCAGCCTATAGAGGCACAAAATTTTACTTCAGCTCTCCAAAATGGTTTCAAAATAGTTCAAAGTATTTTAACAGAATAGTTCAAAATTCCCACCCATGCCCATGTGTATCCTTTGCCTAATGATTCCCTGACACCTCCTGTTCCTGAACAGGCCAGCTCTGAAGGAACAGGGAGTACTGTTTTCTTGAAAAGATACATCCTTAAACTAAGCATTACCAATTCCTGGAGAGCCCAGTAGAACCTATTTGTCCCTTGATGTGCCTGCTTTTTATTAAGATGGCAAAAAACCCACCAACAAAGCAGGTGACACAGATAGTGTAAGATGGGTTCTTTCCTCTCCATTATGTGTGCAGACTTATTTAGAGGACAGTATGCAGATTTACATAGACTACCCATTTCTGTAAAGAAAAAAAATCAAGTATCCAAATCTGGGTCCTTGATTTTCAGGTTTTCTTGGATAAGGCTGGACTCAATGAAGTAATTCACTAATATTGACTTAGTTCAATATTGGCAGCACAGAAGTGGATTTGAATTGTCAGAGTTGCACCTTTCCTGAGCACTGACAGTGTTCCTTCTTCCCCCTACACTTCTTTCCAAGTGGAGAGGAGCAGGAATCTGAAATCAAAGCCAGGACTGTTGACATTTTAGTAAGGAGTTCCCCTTTTCCTCTGAGCAAGAGGATTCTTAACTGAGCTGCGGCTAAATTTGCTGACCCAAGAGATTTGGTCCAGGACTTTGAAGAGTGCTACAATTTCTATGAATTAGGTGGGGAACATTGCAAGCTTTGTGTGTCGAACATGTAAAATCTTCTGTCAGCACTGAAGCAGATATAGGCATTTGAAATTGAATAGTCTGATTTAAACAGTCTATGGATGACCTCAAATGATTAAATACAAAGACAAGTGAAATTTGAAGCAAATATAATTCCAGGTGCTTGAGATGCTACATCCTACTCTGTTGCAGTATCTAGATGCTCCTGTAATAAAAAGCCTGATTATTCATATTTAGGCTAACACTAGCATTCAGAGATTAGTTTTCAGAGGAAATGATCTAACAGCTTCATAGTAGTAAAGGCAAAATAAATAAATAAATAAATAAAATAAAAGCAGGAGATGAAATGCATGCCTTTTTCATTTGGAAAGGTGTTAAAATGCTGTGTAAGATACTTTTTGTACTTCACAGTTACACTTTCAGACCAGTGGAAATATTTACACCCAATGAAAGTCATGGTGTGTGTGTGTAATTTCCTGTTTTCAAGAGTAACTGCGTAGAATACTTGAGCATGATTTTGTGTCTCTCCCTGTTGTCCTCTACTGAATAAAATGAGAGATATGAGCCCTACCCCTACATTGCGGAATCTGCAATAGAAACATTTTTGGGTCAGGGGATAAGAAGTGTTACATTCTGTTGTAATTATCCCAAGTTCTAAATGGCCTTAATAAACAGCAAAAGCAGAAATATTTCCCTTTTGACATACAAGCACTGTCCTTGTTATAAGGTCTTTCTACGCAGTATCACGAAGACCTGATTTTGAGTGCATGTTTTCCAGATAATAACTAGGTAGAGATAGTAATGAAGGATAATGTTTAAAAAACTACTGTATACACGCAGTTTGCTTCTCACTCAGGCAGTCAGTCTGTAAATATTTTGAATTTTTAGAACCCACATTTAATACTCCTAGAAGCTACAGAAAGATGATATTTAGTTTAACAAAAAACAATTTATATATCTTCTGGAACAATTACTTTTCTGGAAAAGGTTCTTGACCTTCAGTTTGTGTCATCTTAGTTCTGCTTTCAGTGTGATTTTTTTACCTTCAGCAACTATGACATATTTATGATACAGTAATGCCTGAAAGCCTCAATCACTTACTTGCAGATGAGCACCCCTCATACCTGTAGTGTGTGAACTTCTGAAGAACATCCTAAAGATACTGTTCTCTGAAAAGACAAGGTAGCCAGTTAGGGAAAAAAAATAAATAAAAATTCTTCTTGTACTGTGTACTAAGGAACTAAAGGATAGATTGGTGAAGTCAAATTGAGAAGGCTGTGGGAGAATTTCAATTTTGCAAGTCCCAGCCTACCATCGTAACCACAGATCTGTCTTTTCTCTGAATATAGACACCACATAGACATATACAACCTGAAAATCTTGAACCTTTGTGGTTGTCCGGGTACTAGTTCCATGGTGGGGCTATACCACACTACTGGTAATAAAACTGTGCTGATGTAGGTCTTATGAATTCTCTGAAACCCTAGATGTGGGATGAAGTCTGCTTATAGGAACTAAGCTGCTAGGCTGGCATTGTTTGTACTCTTCCAGGGTAGCTAGTCCCTCAGCCCAGTGCTGTCCTGCATTGGAAGGTCAAGACTTTTTGCAGAGCTGTACTTGCTCCCTGCCTATGGACCATCCTAGTCCTTTCTTGACCAATCCAGAGGCCCTCAGTTCTGTGTGGAGTTAATATGTAGGTCATAGGGCTAGAATCATGTGCACACCTGCACTAGGCCAGATTAAATATCCAGTGTTGCCTATTAAAAAAACCCCAACTTCTGTGTCATTGCATATATTCTCCCAGGGTGGCTTTTTAAATATTCCAGAGAATTTCTGTATGTCCACCTCATTTTCTTATTTCTTTGTAAGTCCATATGCTGGAGTTTTCCCAATAATTTGCTTTCACTATGCAGGGCACTTGGCTCCTTGGTCATGGTTCTGTTGCTCACTTCACCTTATTGGAAGGCTCTTTCCCTCTCCTTCCTTAACATAGCTTTTCTACTAGAAGCTTTTTATTGATGTCATGACTGTTTAATTACTGTATCATGCTAGTAAAAATGAAAAAAGTGTTTAGCCATGAAGTCCTACAGTCTGCAACTATCAGTGCTCTTTACATCCAACACCCACAACTTTCATTACTAGTGTCCACCTAGGAGGGAGTAATGAAGACATCTGGAGAGGACAGCCCTTCCTGCAGTGGTGGGGATATGGAAGGCTATAGACTCGCCTGGTAGCACAACACCTTGGCCTGTGCACCCACCAGTCTGCTCAAAGTGAATCTGAACAATTGCACATGGATATTTGTTGATAAATCATGATGGGAAATAGATGAAGATTCCTGTTTTTCACATTGGCTTTCTTCCCAATCAGTTTTTTCTCTTCTGGTTGCACTGCTGAGACATTCAACTAAGCTTCTGATAAGGAGAGAATGAGAGGTTTTATGAAACAGCTAGTTTGATCCAAGCTCCCTGTCCCTGAATGGGCTATTATGGGGGAACCTATATCACAAGGGAGGAATGTTATAAAATCCTATCTGTATAGTTTAGACTGAGCCTCAGCTTAAAATTGGCTCTTAGCACAACACAAGTCCAAAAATAGATGAAGTATATTTATTCATACTTTAGCTGAAATTAGCATGCCAAAACCAACTTTGTTAAAAAAGCATAGCAAACTGCATTTCATTTGCTGCTAGTACTGTTATCCTATCTCTGTAATTGATTTCTGATACACAAAAAAAATAATCAAAAAAACCTTCTTAAGGGTCAGTATCCACACTGTTGTCCCAATGCAACACATTCAAAGTAAGGAATCTGTTAAAATGTAGTGTCAAAGACAGAATGATGAAAAAAATTTCTTTTACTTGTGAGTTTAATAGTAATTTAGGTTACAATGAAAATAGATTTTTCTTGCTTCATTTACATGAAACCATTTTCTAGTGAATCCTTTCAGTTTTTATCATTTTCCTCAGTTTGGGTAATTAAGCTTTCTGAAGAAGACTCAAAGCCTTCAGTCTAAAAAATATTCTAGCCCCATTGAAACAAGTAGTAAATCCCAATGACTCTGAAGAGCTGAGATTCCAGCTGCAACGTACTTCCAATCTCACGGGAGGTAATATGAGTGAAATAGGGCAGAAGGGTACATGAAGAGAAAGACACCTTTGTGCTGTGTGGTTTATTGGCTTCAGAGTTTTTCAGATGGCATTTTAAGAAGCAGGGGAAGCCTACAACATTTCTGAAAGCCATCTGAAAACACTGAAGAAAAAGAGTGAGTGAGCAAGTGACAGCACAGCTTATTTTATAGGCACTTCAGGTCCATATTTTAGCACATAGACACATCTAAGCCAATTCATACTTTTAGCATTACTCTAGTACTCTTCAGTTCTCATGAAATACAGAAAAGTGAAGCCCAGCTGAAGACTGAGATCAAAAACTATTATTAAAGGATTTGAAGACATTTGAAATTCATGTCAAGCTTTATGAAATATGTAAACCACACTGAAACAAACAGTAACACTACCACCAAACCTGTTCCGTTCATTTTAAACAAAGCATCTATTTTGATATAGACTGTAATATTGAGTGTCCTCACAGGCTTCCTTCTAAGTTAATTTCTGTTGTTGCTATATGAAGATATGGATGGCAAATTATGCATTTGTTTTCACATGTGGGGATTTCTCCCCTTCATAATTATAGGGAGACCAAAGACTGATTTTGTACCTCCATGGGGTCACTGTGTGCTCTGCAAGTCTGCTGCAATGGGGAAGAGCAGTTCCATCCCACACTCACGTATTATCACTGCGACCTTCTTGATCCTGTTTTTAAGAGGGTAAAAAATGGTGCTAATTTCTGTAAATGCAGCTCACTGTGTGGAGAGAGGAATTTGGCCAGCCATGATTGTACAACAGATGCAAATAACTCTCATGTTTTCCTGTAACAAACTTGTTCACTGCATTTTTGGACTGGTTTCCACTCAGACAAAGCTATGTTGGCTTTTTAAAAGCCATCAGACACAAAGTAACTCATGATTTTTTTTTTTTTTTTTTTTTTTTTTTTTTTGCTGATTGTCTGTGATGTTTTTCTCTAATAGTATTTCTGGTAACAGTTCTAGTTGTAAAGGTTTTGAGGCAGCTATCTCGTAATCTAATTCATATCAATTAGTCGTCAGTCCAGACAAAAGCCCCCTTATTTAGTTTGTGTAGCTAGCTCCCAATAAATCTTTCTTGTGCTCTATCAGCACATATTTTTTACCTCAGTCCTCATTTTGCAGCTTTTATCAACAGGTCCTCTCAAGAGACCAAAACCTCTTTCTTACTCTGTCTTTACTTTTTATATTGTTACCCATGAAAGTAATGTAATAAAGAGTGAGTGATGCCGAGTAACTACACATCTCTCTGTTTTAACTAACATTTAACTAAGCTGTTTTTGTCAGTATGAGCATAAACCACTTAACCCTTTATTCAGGAAAACTGATAAAACTGAAGATGCTATATTTCTCTGTAAGATTAAGAAACTGAGGGAAGAAGTTTGTAGGGACACCGAAAAAACCAAAACAAACAAAACAAAACCAAAACCACCACCACCACCAAAACTAAAACAAAAACAAACAAAAAAAACCCCAAAACCAAACACACATACACAAAAACCCCAAAAAAAAACAACAACAACAAAACCCCAACTTAATTTCTTAAAGTTCAGTTTTCCTTGTTCAGTGATGGCATGCAGCTTGCCTGGGGACTGCCTCATGAATGAGCCTAGAGGTTTGCTGCTTGAAGAAGGCACTGGGCACCCAGATTAGCTACCCTAGATGGTGGCTTTTGATAGCTACACAGGGGCAGGATGACCTGAATGAAAAGAGGTTAAAACCAAAGTATCTTACTGAGAAGTGTCTACTGGTGAAGTACAGCAAACAAGCCAGTGCTGTGGGGGAGTTAAGGCAGGAGAATTTTAAAAGTTTGTATGAGTTAGAGAAGGCAGAACCACAAACCCCTAAAAGCCATTAACTTAACTCTCAGTTTTGCCTTTTCGGGAATATGTAGGGTCTGTTCCCAGATGTGAACCTAGAGCCTGGATGCCTTTGGTCAACTCCTGGCCTCTAGATGAAGGAAATGTATCCCAGGTAAGGCAAACAAGTGAGAGGTCAACATGAGAGATGTTGTTTCCTGAAATCAAGAAGCAAGTAGAAAATCTGCAGGAAAAAATGTCTGCAGGGAAAAGCCCCTGGCAACAAATGTGTTTCATCGACATGCAGGCCCCCAGAAATGAGGAAGGAAAATGGTACCTGATACAAGAGGTAGAAGCTACAGGATCAGTGTGGAGGCAGGTAGTTGTCCTTCTCATCTGGCAGCCCATTACAGTAAAAAACCAGACTGTCTTCACCGCATGCAGTAGAGAGCTGGGTCTGATGATAGAGGCTGCAGGATTGCAAAGGCTGGGAGGTTCATGACTGCTGCATCTCATGATTTGTCTACCATCCAACCTCAGCAGTTCACACAAAGTGTGCTTATCCAAGAGCCCCACATGAGACATTGCACAGTGGTTGCCAAGGGCCAGCAGCACCTTTAGTTGCGCTTTGTGTGATTCCTCTGAATTGTAAAAGCTCTGAGCGAGGATCTGGTGATGAGCTGAAAGAGATGAGGGCACTCATCCCTGTCTTCCCATCTGAAGATAAAAATAAGATATGAATGGATACATCCTGAAGGTGAAGGGTTACTTAAATGATAATAAGAGGTTGTTGCTATGATGTTATTAAGATGTCCTCAGCCATGGAATGTTATTTCAAATGGATGTTGAACACAGATTCACAAATAATGACTGAGTGGCTTCCATGAGAAAGATTTAGATTTAGATTGACGCATGGCAATGTAGCAGGAAAGACAGAAGTGCCAGCAGGGTTAGCAGTATATAAAAGGTTGTTTACCAAAGAAAATAAACTTACATGGATCTGCTCTAGGAGCAGGAGAAGAACTAATAGTTACTTATTTAGCTAAATTTTGAACAGCTGAATCATCTTTGTAGCTTCATAGTCTGAACACATTAAACATTTCTTCATATGTTTAAAAGTTTCCCGATGATCTACAGGAGCATTTTCTAGAAGAAATAATCACCAGCAAACTCAGTTTAGACAGTGTGATATAACAACCGAGCCCACAGCTATTTAGCTTCTCAGTTCTGCCATGTGTAAAATGATAATATTTATCTACCTCTTAATTAAGGTTGGGAGCAATGAGTATTTATGCAGACTCCTCAATAAAAAATAAACTGTGTACATGTCTGCTTGTATAATCACAGTTAATCTTGCCACCAGAATAAACAGATCACTTGTGTATATGTTTATCAGTAAGAAATTTGCACCATTGCTGACAACAGCACTCTGTTATTCTGCCATCTGCATCTTTTAAAAATTAAATGGTAGTACACCACCCATATGCACACACACATATACATATGGTCTTAACTTTAGATAAACAAGTAAGAACTTCCCAGTTAAATACTAATCTATGTGGCAATAGGGTAAGTACACTGATGGCAAAGTTAAAAAGCACCAAATATGTAATATTCTTGTGTCAATTTATGTACATAGATTGAAAGGATATATGAGTTGTAAAATATTTTGTTTTGGCAGACTGGTGGAGAAGTCTATTTCTGTAAAGTTCAGAAGAAAACAGCATATGATTTTCTATTAACAAGATGACTGTGGTGTTAAGATTTTTGAAATGCAAAGAGAGATGACACTAATTATTAAACTGAGACTATATTTAATTCAGGAAAAGCTGAGGGTAGTTTTAAGATATTCACGTAACTTCCACAAATTATAAAATAGAGAGGTTCTTTTATAGGCACATTGTACAAACAATGTTAACTGTCTTTACTGTGGAATCATATGGGACAGTGGATTTATACAAACTGTCTCTGTCATACCCCGTGCATCCTCTCCCACAGTTGAATTTTGTCCATCGTCCTTCCTTACCCATTTCAGTATACTGTGTGGACATCTAGCAGATTTCAGACATTTGGTACTAACTGCAGTATTGGGAGAATCTTCAGCAAAATTTAAAACACCTATGTAGAAAATTTGTCCATGACATCTCTGGGGACTTTAGAAAATCTTAATAGACAAAGACATTACAATCCGACAGCAGCTTCCTGTCTGAGGATGGTGACAACAGGAGAAGAAGGAGGGAAAAGAGAAGGCTGTGTGCTTATGAGAGAAAAGGACTTAGGCAGAGGACAGATCTTCTTTGCCAATTTTCAGCCAAGGGGAATATATTTCTGGCCCATAACCTTTAGTCTTGAACTTCTCTGCTTGCAGTAATATTGGAGGAGAGAATCTGCTATCCTGGTTATAGATTCTGAACAAGGATTCTCAGTTTCTGAAGACTTAATTCCTTATGTAGTTTTTGGCTTATGCAGCATGGAAGCTTATAACTTTTCACTGGTGTCCTTATAAATCAGGTAGGAAGTACATTACATAATACACGCTCCTATCGAATCAGAGAGGCAATGTATTAGTCTTTTTTAAAATGGACTCTTTACAGAAAAAGGATTTAAGGTAAAAGACCTTGAAGATGAGGATCAGTATTTGCAGAACCTAAACTTAAACCAAAACTGTCTTCAGGTATCCTGACGTCCAGAATATAGGTTAGTTCTAGTAACCGAATTGTAATTCTTCTCTGCCGTGTATAGTGAGAAAGCAGATGTGTCTTTTCTTACCCTTGCTAGAAATAATACTGACCTCAGTATTGTCAATTAGGTTTCATCACTTTGGGGCTGAGATTCACTGAAGTTCACTATGCTAATTTTTGTTTATTTTCTCCCCAGTTCTCTTCAACCCATTTTGTTTGAATGAAAACCCTTGATCATTTCTTCAGAATGAGTAATCAGAAGTTGGCTGTGCCATTGGTGACTCTACTTGTGTAATCTACTACTAAACATTAATAAGTCCACCGAAATAGATAAAAATGTTGGTAGAAGTGTAAATAAGATCAAAACTGGTTTTTATGAAGTTTATTTTATAAGAATACAGTGGACTAAGACCTTTGAAAGACATATTATTGCTCTTCTGCAGCTTACTCCACTACACATCCTCAAAGATTACTCTCTCAGGTAAAAAAACCCCAGTGTTTGCTCCCATCATATTTCTGTAACCGGAATAGCTATGAAATTAGTACTCTATGTATGAATTCAACTGATGAAAATCAGTGTGACTTTACTGAATGTGTATTTCCAAGAGTAAAAGAATTGTTTCATCTCCCCCTTTTGAAAAAAGCTTTTATGTTGTCCATGCAGATCTTTTCCCATCCCATAATGCTTTGATGCAAAGCTCATTGAGATGCATCAATCAGAAATTACTTTCCAAATTTGTACTTGAATGACACAGTCATTCCACTATATTGTATTCTGACTGTATTGTCTATATGGTGGTATTATTAATCTGAAACCTATAAGGTTGCATTTGAGTCATGTCCCTTAATGCCAGTTGTCTCAATCCCAGAAGCAGATGAAGATAACTTTTGTATACAAGTAGCTCTTCTCTTCACCTTGTAGCTATGACAACAGTCTTCTGTAGCAGAACAAATAGGAAGAGTTGCAACCAGTGAAGAGTATTTTAAAAAATAATTTTCAAGTTTCCTTACTATGCCTGGAAAAAAACAGAATGCCTGTATTAAAAGTGTTCCCCACTTTTGACTATTGTTTAAATGCAAAAAGACAAAAATAGTTTAATTTTCCCCTAGTGAGTTAGAATATCTACCCCGTAAGACAAAATATTGAACTTAGATGTCTGACTGGTACTAACTATAGCTGTTATAAGACATTGATAGAAAACGTCAATTTACAATTAAATAGATTAACATTTAAACTGATGTGGAAGGAGCAGGCTGTCCAGCTCCAAACTACATGCTTTTATTCTGGTACTTCTCATTGGCCATCTGTTCTTTGTTGTCTGTCCCAATTCCACCATCTGTCCCAGAAAATTACACTCAACATGATGACCTCACCTACAAAACTGCAAGAAGGCAATAGCTCTTTCAGTCAAAGCTAGTAAACAACCACCACTTCCTTCCCAGTTCTCTTTGTCCCCAGTGCTGGAAGCAAGGAATGCAGATTAATGCCCCAGATTTTGGTTCCAATTCTGTCTCTCCTTAAGCTCATACAACATTTTCAAAGGGGAAAGAGGGAAAAAAAAAAGAAAGCCACCTGATGGAATTGGCACAATTGCTTTATAGAGGACACCTGCAAATTGCAGAGAAAACACAAATGCCTTCTGATCAGTCAAGGCATAAACTTCTAACTTCCTTTGTTATTTTTTGTGTGTGTGCTGATCTCAGAAGAAAAGGCAGATGCCTTTATCAGATAAATTTTAGGTAACTCATGTTAAATGAGATTAATCTTGTTCTCAAAATCTGTAAGAAAAGATTAAGTCTTCCCCCCTTAGACTGTAAACTTGCACACACCAAAAACACAGGATACATGTTCCATACTTCTTCATTCTTCCCTCACGTAAAACCAGTTTATCTTCTTTCTTGTTTGGCAGATCCATTCCACACAGACCTGGCACCTGTATGCCGGCCAAAGGACATCTTGATTATGTTAGGGCTGCAGGTAGGTGGCCTGGCCCAAGGTGAAGATAACTACAGGGGATGTGAGGCCATTGGACATGACATAGCTGGAATTGCTGGATGTGACTGATAACAACGCATGAACCAGACAAATGTTACAGATAGCCCTGATGAATGGAGGACTGGATTTTCTAAGGGAAATCTATGGAATTTGTGTCTAAGGGTGAGTTACTCAAGAAATTATTTGATTTCTCAGAAAATTTCAGAGGAATATGAAAGACGTTTTGTGAATACAGCCATGTAAAGCTAGCAATACCTAGATAACCATACCAGAAACAGTATATAAAGCTGGGAATACCTAGGTAATTGTATCAAAACCACCAAATTTGGATACAGATGCAGCAAAACTGGGACCAAGGCAGAAGTATTATGGTGGTTTAATTATGAGACGACAGAGACAGCAAAAGAAGGGACAACAGTAGGGAAAGGTGAGTTCAAGAAACAGAAAAAAGTATGCAAAGTATGCAAGTGGTGTAATTTAGGCTGGCCAGGGTTACCTCTTGCTCATGACAGCCTTGGGCAGGACAAAACCTGTTTCTGACCATATCACATGTTTTGAGCTGCCTCCTTGGTCAGGAGGACTGGGGACATGAGTGGTGCCTTTCTTACCAGCAGAGAAACACCTGGGATGGATGGATGGATCAGGCATCCCAGTATCACTATGCTGGTGCATGCTCCAGGACTGACAGCATGGCTGTCCTCCTAATGTCCTAACACACTGCACAACTACTTTCACTCTGGACTGGCAGGATCACTCTTTTCATCAAGTTTTCTCCTAAAGACTATGCTACTACCTTGTTAGTTTTCTCTCTCCCAAATTTATTTTATTACTGCTCACAGTCAGTAAGCTGCAGAAACACACTTGCCTAACTCTTAATTTATAATGATGCTTTGATATTCTCTTGTTGATATTTAAAGCATTTGCAGATGAAGAACTTGAAAAATCAAAGTCAGAAAGACATGTAGCTTAACTTTAGTGTCTTGGTGAGGTCTTAAGATTGAAGATATCTCCAGCTTTACTTCTGGAAATGAAAAAAATTTACTGCTTTTCTTATCAGGGAGATGTGAAAATAGTACAGATGTACTCCTTGGTTTCTGACTTCAGTGAGACAAGGAGCACAGTGTCTCAGAGGGTTATCCACAGAGGGCTATTCCTGCCAAACAGGAATGCAGCTGGGGCTCACCATCACACCTCACAGGGTGTAGGTGTTTGAGGTCAGCAGCTTATTAGACATTTCTGTACACTTGGAAACCAGAAGCCACAGTACCTTGATGAGGGTAAATGCCTAACTGAGCAGGGCTCTCCTGTTACATGGAGGAAATAGCACCATCCATAGTCAGGCAGTCATTCTGAAAGGGAAGAATTTGGGTTCTCTCCTCAAGCTGAAGGGAATGAAGCATTCATATCCCATCTCCCAGAGTGAACTGAGAACCACAGGCATGTCAAATGCCTGGAGAGATTAAGCAAGAAAAGGAGGCATGACTTTGTAGCCAAAACATAAGGGCTCTCAGGAAGAAAAGGGTGTTATCAGTTCACTTGAAGACTTTTGCATTAGATAGCTTTTGGACAGAAAACCACACGGGTACCTATATGAGCTCTCATCAGCTGCTTGGCTGGAAGAATAGCACTTTACGTATCTTCAGGGTTTTTTGGGTGACTGACTCATACTCCCAGGATGTCTAAAAGATTACAGTCCTCTGGGGATCTGACAGATCAGCCTGATAATCCACTGGCTGTGGCTGAGCCCATCTGTGTTTGCACAGATGTTTATGGGTGATTCCTGCCCGGGGGCAGAGGTCAGCTATGTTTTATCTAGCTGACTTTCTACTTTAGTCCAGGTAGTTTGTAAGCATACTCATTTGGTAAGAACAGGGTGATTCCCTTTGGTGGATGAGTCAGGATCGATTTTGTGCTGGTGCTGCCTCATTCACAAGCTTTGTCATACATGTGCTTAGCAAGTTTTTGTAATAGGACTATCACCTTGTATTATTCTAACTAGAGGGAGCCTGGTTTCTCACTGGTATCATACTGTGCTGAGGAGAAAAAGAAAAAAAAAATCTTTACAGGCCTTATTATAGAAGATATGTTATATATTTTCTCATGTTTCAGAGACCTTCACCCAAAAGTATGTTACTAAAAGAGACATAAAGGTTCCCAAAAAGAAGCCTTGGAGATTTATTCTCAAGGTGTACTTTCTGAAATTTATATAAAAGGCTTCAATTATACCCAGCAAAACAGCATAGTCCTTTGCATGTTGCTGCCCTTGGGGATGTGGCAGATACCTTCTTTTTCCTTGTTTATGTGCAGTTTGTACTGTTACTGATTTTGTACCTCATTCCTATATTGTGTGGTAGACTAAATGAATTGCATGGTAAATCTTCTCTTTCAGAGATACTTCTGATACTTCTGATCAGAGATATTTATGATCACTTTTTACTGTCTAGACCTTGCTATAAAATTACAAACTGGTGTGTTCTACTTTCCACATATGTATAAAAACTTACATTTCTTCTCATTTTAGAATTATTTTTCTCATTACTTTTGTAAGACTTACCAATTTAAGAATTCGAAGTTACCATCTTTAATCTGTCTGAAGAAGGACTGCAATCTCTTCTAGATCTGATAGCTCTTCAGGAAGTCTATGAATTATGCGTGCTTCATTTAGGGTAAGTTTTCTCCAGTTATATGATTCTCATTCTATGATCATGAGCCATCTCATCCAGAAGGAAATTAGAAGCTCTTACATTTCTACTCATATTAAGAGATTCTTTTAAATGCTGTCTCTCTGAAAATGTTCTTATCTTGGAATTGCAGTACTACAGCAAAACTTGTAACATAAAAAAATGACCAACTCATAAATGACTGTCTCCTTGTGTTCCACACAACTGCTAAATAACCTCTGTGTTTTCTACTAGGAATTAATGTGTGCTTGCTCCTTTTCTATCTGTACAAGGAGGAACTTTCTTTTATGATTTTGTTTACTCATCTGTATAATACCATATGTTATATAATAAGTGCTTTTAAATGTTTAAGTCATTTTTAATCCATTTGCAAAAGCTATTTTTCACAGAAGAGATGTTATAACTTCGCAAAAATGGTTAACATGTTTCCCAGCAGAAAGTTCAGCACCATTTTTCATTTGTCTGTATGTGTGTGTTTGCATGTATTGTTTTCATTTTTTAATTTTATTTACAAGCAGTGATTTTGCTCATACTTTTATTCTCTGTTAATGAGGATTTAGTTTTCTTAAACAAACCAAGACTACAGTGCAGCCAGGATTTCACATGCAAATATAACATTAAACATTCATTTTTATGTGTGTTTATCAATGTTAAATTAGCTGAGAAATATGTTAAGCAGCTGAAAGACAATGAACTTCATTTCAGAGAGTTCATTAGACATTCCGAAACTTTCAGAATGAAATTACTAAAACTCAGTTAATATATTTCCACTGGCTAGGTTTCTACTCTTTCCATTTACTTACATAGCAGAGAAGAGAGGGGCAACAAGCAAGAGTGCCAAGGTCATGATAGAAGATGTCACTGCACACCTCAGAACTGCAGTTTTTCTGTGTGTGCAGATTCGTGATTGTTAAAGCACTTAAATATCTGCTGGTTAAAAGTGCTAAATACAGGGAAAACTATAATGTTTAAATATTCAAACCCCTTCTGGTTTAGCTGTATAACACAATCAGTACTAGAATACTAGAATTTTGTAGAGACCTAAAGAAATTACTTTTAAGAGAGCAAAGTGTATTTGAACTTCACAAATGCAAAGTAGAAGGGCCCTAAATGTAGTATATGATTTTAAGCAACTGATCTGTAACTAAAATATCTGTGTCAGATGAATAAAAGAATATGCTGAATACCTAAGCAAGGCTTATGTTCTTAAGTTGGTACCAGGGACCTGGCTTTGTGAAGGTGAAGGCATTCGTTATAACAAAACATTTTCCCCATCATACGTTACTAGAGCATAGTGTAGGGAAAGGTCTTGCAAGACAGATGAGTTGTAAAGAACTGGATTTTGCTAGGTACAGTTACTGCATGTTTCAACCTACATTGCCACATGTGTGCATATCATACAAACATTTATATATATATATACATATAAGTAAAGTTTCTGTTCAAACTAGTTTTAGTAGGATGAGACTGCAGTCTTCAAGATTGCTTGCAAGCTTCAGGAAGCATGAAGGAGCTACACGGACTCTGCTGGTCTGGATGGATGCAGAATGCACAGATGTACCAGGTGTGTAAATAGGAAGACAGAAGCAGGAAAAGCTTTCAAGAGCTTAATGTCTGCTGTTGTGACAGAGACCAGTCAGGTAAATGGGAAGTGTGGCAAAGAAAAGATACCTTAACCTTAGCCGTTGCATGTCCAAGCAGAGGCTGATAATTCTTTGGATAGGCTGATGATTTTAGTTTTGTCTTTGAGCTGGGATACTAGATTTAGTTTTAGTGTGAAGGAAGAAAGGTGCCAAAATTTTACAGCTAAGTCAGGAAGCAAAGTAAAAATCCCTAATTTCAAAGAGGAAGGAAATGACTTACTGGAAAAGTGATATGAGTGTGCTGGTGGTACATTGTGAGGGGATGGATATTGCTGCATTTTGTAATCCCAGATGTAGATGTCTGTGATCATTCCATGGTCAATTGACTGTGACATCTCTCCAGAAAGCAATTAATTTTATTAATTTACAATTTTCAAGGGAGATCAATGATACTGTGAAGTAATTATCCCTTTGTGGTGATTATAGAAGGAATCTAAATAAGTAACTTATCCAAATGTCTTTCTTTTGGATAGCAGATATTCATAGAGGTGAATTCAGCCCTTGATGAGACAGTGAGCAAAGATGTATATAATGCCTTTGGGAGGTTAATCAATGCTCAGACTCACTTTTGGAGCAAAGCATTGCTTCTAGTGGCTGAAAAGCATTTTATAAAGGAAATCTGATTTCTTTACTACTCAAATATAGAAAGTGGCTCACCTTTTATGTCCATAGATGATGAAGAATTTGTCTTTCAATGCTCAAATGAAAACAAAACACCAAAAAAAAAAAAAAAGAGAGAGAGACGGTATTTATATTGATTTCCAATATCCATTAACCAAAACTGAGATATAAAAATAATACTTTGTTGACATCAAGGAGGGAGGAGAATGAGAACAATTGCAAGCTGTGCATTTTTATGTCCAATCCGTGCAGTTTACTTGAGATGTAGCTTTCTCTGACATCTTTATTTGGTACTTGGGAGCAAATAAGCGCCCCATAGTATTTGTTTATAAATTGCATATTTATTGATGTGTCTAGCAATTTGAAATTTCTGCCAGATAGCTATAAAATTGACAGTGGTAAAAGCTCTTTAAAAATTCCTAAAGATTGGGAGGATAGTGAATGCTAAAATTATTCAGCAAAGAACTGAATTTATTTTAATTCCATTTTAACAATGATGAAGGTTATCAAAAAAAGTAAAAGCTAAAGCCTATTAAGTACCTGAAGGAACAACATACTTGGTGAAAAGTTCAGGATACAGTAAACGAACAGCTTTTTAGTAGGTGTAGTGAGCAAGGCAGAACAACTTCTTGATCGTATGGATGTAGATTCCTCCTGCCTTTTAAAATCAATTTACAAAAGCAAGGAGAATTTTCACTTTATTAGTGATATTGTTTGAAGTATAGGGATGACAGAATGAAGACTTCTTTTTCTGCTGGAATGAAATATGGCTTTTAATTCCATTTTTCCTGTTATTTCTAGAGATTTTAAATTTTGCCCACATTGCACCTAGAGAGAAGAGAAATCCTGTAGCTAATTGGTATATTTCAAAGAGTGTGATGAATTTGGTTGATAATGGGCATGATGTGGAGAATTAAAAAAGTGAAGTGTGGGAGCAGAGTAAATGATCCTTAACCATTTGAAAACAAAGAGCTAAAAGGAAAGGGGAAATGACTGTGGTGTAACATTTTGCTGAAAATTTACTACAGCAGTCCTCAATCGGTAATGTACGACAGCAAAACCTGGAGAAGGCCTTAGGTCTTTCTGAGTCGATGACGGTATATGCTGCTGAAGTCCTTTTACATGCCGTGTTGCCTTCCTGGAGACAGTGCAACACAGGTTTCTTCTGCTCATCTCAGATGGCTTATGCATCAAAACTTTGATTTTGGATCCTCTGGAATTCACATAAAGACTTCAGAGGATGCTGAATAGCTCTCTTCAAAATGACTTGTGGAAATAGAAAGCTGCGGTGCAAAGTTGTGCACTATTGTAGCATGAATGTCATAAGCCTGTCTTTCTCCACAATTTTTTACTTCGTATAACAGTACTTTTGATCACTTTTCTCATTTTTAGCACACTGACTGTCAGCAGTGTTTTCCCACTAGTTGCCCAGCCTTAATTTTCACAGTGAGGGATCTGTGCAGCCCAATAAAAAAGATCTGGAGTAAATCACAGAAAAACATATTGGGTTGGTTATGTCAGTGACTGAGTGGATGTCATGCTTAGACAAATATCTCTAGTCACAGACACAAACAATCTAACAATTACTGCATGCAACTATAATGCTCTTCACTGGGAAGGGAAAATTAAAGGGCAATAAATTCATTGAATAAATACAGGCATTGATATGTAATCTTGTTAACTGTAGGCAAAAAGTGAGTGCCAGACAACACTGGGGGGATTTTGTTCAAAATTAATCTTATTTCATTCATTCTTAGCTAATTAGGTATATAGCATTCTTGTCTGAGTAATCAGAAATGTTTTGGAACTTGCATTGTTCCTTTCTTATCAGAGTATGATTTGGTTTTGTGAAAAGCCACAGCTTGCCAAATGACACGTATCTGATTGTTTCCTTCTTTGATTTTAGGCAAGAAAAATGATCAAAAATCTCTTAAGTTACTTACATTTCTGGGAGATTAGATGCTCCCATCTAATAAATCATGAGCTATAATTTGGCTCTGGTTAAATGATAAATTACTTTCTTCTAGATAAAAAGTATTGAAAGCAAATTTTCTTCACTATTAACATAAAAACATAATAAATCATACCAAGAATCCTTCAGAAATCCTTTTAAATGCAATTGTTTTATTTAGACAGTCTCCTGTATTATTAATAATAATCACTGTCAGAGTCTTATGTCTTAAAATGCTGATCACATATTAGTGCTGAGCTTGCTTATCTCCCACAAGGTAAATTCTTGGCACCATTTGGCTTTCCTTTGGATCACCTGAGCTGTATGGGATGAGTCTGCTGCCTCAAAAATTTCCCTCATGATCCCTTTGGATCACTGCAGGGCTGTGTCTGGAACCATACAGGAGCAGGGAGACATAAGTGGAGTTTTGAAGACCTCTCTCTGTTTTTCTGCCTCAAGCATATCATCCTGTGAAGGAAAGAAAAGAATCTATCCCAGTATCTAATCTGTTGTTAGACCATACTTTGTTTCTCTTTTCATATAAGGCAAAATTACTGCACGTGGTGATGTAAAGCCAGGCTGGATTTCAGCCTTTTTGTTCCTTGAAGAAAATGAAAGGAATTTTGATTATGTTTGGAGAATATTCAAAGTTCAAATCATATCTCCTGACTTAAGAGTACCTTAAAAGACAATAGGAGGTTGCATATAAAGCTCCTGAATGTGTTTTAGTATTTGCAGAAGCAGCTTGTAAAAGGTGAACCTTTATTTGGGAAATCCCCCTTTTAATCTCCTGAGTTGTAGAAAAATTTTAATCTTTACTTAATCCGTTTGCTTTTTTTCTAGAATTAAAATACTTCATTTCTCTGTGCTACTTATGCACATCTTATGTACATGTGTTTCCCTTATGTACATGTCTGAAACCATGTATTGCTGATGTCTGTTTAAAAGGTGGTGGTGACAGGCACTCCCAATGCAGCAGTGCAGGTTTTGCCTCAAGTTTTCTACCAAATAGAAAATATTTTTCATGTCTGCTGTAGTGCTGAATGCAGTGTTGTGGAATAAAGTGGCCCTTCAATGTTGCCCCATAACTCATCTTCAGCAGTTTGAGAAACCGCAGTGAGGCATCTATCACAATGACACTTCAGTTAGTTGGAACATTTTATTCCACTCCCACATTTTGTGTTTTCAGAAGAGTATAGCATAATAGCTATGATTTGGAAACAGCTAGGAAATTTGTTAAGTAATATCTTTGCTCCCCTCCCCCTTTAATATTTATTTAACTAGACAATTACATTCAAAGCAATTATAAGCAATCCTGACAAGCAAGCCCAGGCCTTCAGTGCCCTGAAAGCAGCAGGTTTCATTAAGTTTGATCAAACACAGTTACATTGCAGCACACACATGCAGAACAGATCAAGCTTGCTACTGACACTTTGATTGCACTCTGTAAGATTTATGTTTAAGAAAAGCCTCAGCCAGTGTTTTGGCATATCTTATCTGTAGGGAACTGCAGGAATAAATCCTGTGAAATGTAATCAAATGTTAATAGAAAATCCTTCGTGGGAGACATCTCCCATATCAACTTTTACTGTCTACCCTCTTCCCACTCCAAAAGGCTGTTTATCTATACAGATCTATACCTGCCACTTGTAGCTGTGCTACACTGTGTTTTGTGGAGACAAAGAGTGACATTAAGGGAACAGAGATGTGTAGACTTCTCACAGACCCATCCCAATCTCTGCTGTGAATTTATTTAAGCCTTCTGTCAAGGCCAAGGTTGGGTCTCAAAGCATCCCCCCGAATGTCAAGGACAAATCCTCTGTGTGTCCCCCAGGATGTCCAGGAGAAATCCTCTCCACCAGGGCAGAAAAAATACAGAAAATATGCTGCAAAGCCTTTGGACAGGATGAATCACTGAACAGGCTGCTTTTTTCACCTGTCCCAAAGTATGAAGGTATTGATGAATACAGAATATGTTTTGGCCACAACTGGGTTTATCTTTGATTCTGTTTTTCTCATAGCTTTTAGTTAAAGTACTTAAGTTTCTTATCTGATGCTGTGTGTTAAGTGACACTGAATGTTGTGTCCATGCCAGATGCATTGGGAAAAGGACTAAAATGGAAATTAAGGAGAGTTTAACAGCATCTCAGCCTGGTGCTAGTCACTAGCTCCAGCTTGAGAAACCTTCAGACGCCTGCAGTCTATGTTTGGCTGCCTGCAGCCACAGCAAGGTGTCCCAGCCCACAGGTAATGACAGCAGGAAGATTCTCAAGCCCTGTGCTGGCCTGTACTACTTGATGTAGCAATAGGTAACAGCATGCAAACAATAACCTTGCTGGTGGAGAAACTGTCAACAAAGTTTTGTCATGGTGCCAAAAGGACTGCTGCCTAGGGGACAGTCTGGAGAAGGGGAGACCATGTGCAGAAGGGTGTCTTGGTTTTCCACCACAGTTCAGGTTTCATATGCTTTTATCTCAGCTTGAGAGACAGCTCCTGACTTTATGTTGGCTGCATACATGTGGAAGGGAAGGAGTCCTTCAGCTCCGTGCCTTTATTCCATATGGAGGTACTTGCTGCATCTCAGACTTGCCTGGCTCTTTGTAGGCAGAGGAAGAGATCTTTGGGGGACAGACTCCTGTCAGCTCTCAAAGAAGGGCAGTGAGACAGGAGTAAGTGTCTGAAGGTTGGTTTGACAAGGAAGCTGCCAGTTGGATCCTGGTGGAAATGGGAACTCAGCTACAGGACTATTGCATATCTGTTAATACTTCTGGTATTAACATTTGTCCAGATAGCATAAAAGAAGTAGTACTTTCCAGTCAATGACAGATAATATTTTCCTTTATTTGACAGTAGTAAAACAAGCATAGACCATTGAGTGAGTTGATATTTAAGGTCTATCGTGCTTTTTTCTAAGGGTGGAGGTAGGAGCTTGAAATGTAGATTTTTCTACTCAAAACTGTAGTAAATCAGATCTGCATGCATTGACCCATTCATTACACTCTTGTTTACAATGTTATTTTTTCTCCTTAGTAATCTCTCCATTAAATTATATTTTCTTTTAATGAATTATGCAGAAAGACTAACCCTCTGCTCAGCTCAGACAGGCTGTGAGCAGTGCCTAGTCTTCCCATGACACTGAAATATTATTAGCTAATTAGACTGCTTTTCCCTGGTAGAAAGAAGCTCCCATTTGTTTTAAAGACATACTTCTGTTGTGCTGACAGAGAGGTTAGCCATGCTTGTGTGGATATCTGAGAAAAACACAAAACAAAATTAATTTAGAATTTACATCTCAGTACACATTTTTATTCTTTATGTAATTGGGACTGATCTGAGATTCTCTGCTCACAAGAGGCCTGGTATTGGGAATAGTAGGACTGTTACTATAGACAGAATTCATATACCTTGGCAGAATTTATGGGAGAGTTTGTCCATTTTAGTCCTGCTTCTGCTGGATGGTGAAACAGTCCTCAGGTAGTTAGTATGCTGGCTCAGGGCCTGAAAAAGTAAATAAAACCTTTTTTTTTTCTTCTTTATCTTTTATTCTAAAAAGTGACAAGAAGATTAATACGGCAAGTTACCTACAGGAGGAATTTACCACTTCAGTTACTAAGTGGTCAAGGTTATCAGCCTCATCTCAAGAGAGGAAGGCAGGAAAGTGTATGATGTGGTGTATCTAATTGATACATAATATCCTACAAAACATCCTTCTTGCAGATTCCATCCTCTTCAGCATGTTTCTCCATTCTAGACAAAGAAACATCTGTTGCATTTTCATTAACTGGAGTTTACCTGGCATTTTTTAAGAGATTAACTCCAGGACTATGAGAGATATATATAAGGGTTATGATTGTCCTTCAAGAATGTGCAACTTTTTTTTTTATTTCCTGCATGATGAACAACCTAACACCAATTCTCACTTAAGAATGACTTTCTCTTAATGTTTGTCCTCACTTCTGGAAACTGAAGGAAGAATTATATTAACAAGCTGTTAAACCTTATATCGTCAAACTATCCTTACACTGTTCATTTTTTTCGTTCAAAAATTTCAAGGATGATAGAGCAACTCTAAGTTATACCTATTTTGGTAACCAAAAGTCTGGATAACATCTGCTTCTTTGCTTCCAGATTCTGAAAGCTTATCATATTGTACTTAGGGGAAAAAAAAAGAACACCAATTTTTCATTATTTCATGGTTAGAAGAGAGGTGATCTGGTTCAAAATTGTTTTTAAAAATGTCTGATTTTATACATATGCAAATATACTTGCTTTTAAAAGAAAAGATAGAAAAACAGGTTTAAGGTTTATATTAAGTAAAACTTAAAAATCTTCATACTACTCACCAGAAAAGTTTCTTGCCTTATCTTTTTACAGCATTTTTTTCTTCCTTCATAAACCTTCACTGGTCACTTCATAAGCTTTCACAGCTGAGCCCACCTCAGAAGCAGATGGGAATAGTGGCACTGGGGGTTCAGATCCCAGAGCTAGGGGTGTTACAACAATTGCTAGACTAGAATTAGAATGAACCAAAATTAATCAAAATTCATGCTCTGCAGAGGGATTTGGACAGGCTGGAGTGATGGCATGAGGTCAATGGGATGAGCTTTAACAAGGCCAAGTGCTGGGTCATGCACTTCAGTCACAACAACCCCAGGGAACACTACAGGCTTCAGGAGGAGTG
>JAAGNO010024859.1:0-17522 GCA_033439905.1 Ceryle rudis
ATCGCCGCCCGAGGGTCCCGCACGTCATCTACGCGCCCCGACGGAGTCCTTGGCGTGCCCCCGGCGTTCACACACAGCTTCTCGGTGTCCCCTCCCCGCAGTGTCCCCGAGCTCACTCATGTTCCCCTCTGCGGTCTCCATTGGTGTCCCTGTGACTTACACAGGTCCTCCCAGTGTCCTCCTCAGTCTCCCCATGTTGCACATGCATCTCCACAAGTGTTCCCACAGCTCACACAAGCACCCTCAGTGTTCCCATGGCTCACACATGTCTCCTCTGTGTGTCCGTGGTTTACACACATCCTCATCAGTGTCCCCACAGGTCACATAAGTCTCTCCAGTGTCCCCCTCAGTGTCTCCATGTTTCATACGTGTCCTCTCAGTGTACCCTGGCTCACATATATCCCCAGTGTCCCCGTTATTTAGACACATCCCCTTCAGTGCCCTCACAGCTTATATATGTCTCCTCAGTGTCCCATGGTTCGTTCATACAGGTCCCCTCAGTGTGAACCCTCTCTCCAGGAGCCCCTCAGGTGAGGCAGGAGCTATCCTCTGCACTAGGACAGATTGTGGATGTGCCTTCCATTCATTCAGCGGGTCCACAGGCTCATCCATGGCAAGGTGGCACAGACGCATGAGCTCTGAGCAAGCTTCCTTGAGGAACTGGGCTGAAACCCACATCTGACCATACAAGCAGGTTGTCTGAGGAGCAGGTGTTTCTCTGACAGTATGAGGAGCTGATAAAGGATGACTGGGGCTTTCAAATCTACAAGGGCATCAGAGGGTACAGTGCTGCTTTGTTTGCTCAAGAAGCCCGTTGCATGGGCTTCAGCTGGTGTTTGGATTTTAGAAGGGGCTTCATTTCAGCTCATTCCCTTGACATCAGCAAAGCACAGCCTAACAGAAAATGTGCTGTGAAAACAACCAGCTACGCATTTGCTTTTTGAGTATACCAGACTAATTAAAGAGACTGACAGGGCATGATGGGGCAAGAATCCTGATTTAATATTATTCTTTTCTGCTTTCCAGCCTCATGGATAGACCTGAAGTTCCTTACACCATGGCTGGAGCTCCTGGGAATTGTCTCCCATCTGATTAGGTAACGATACCACTGTGTCCACCAGCAACTGTGTCCCCCACCACCACCTCAGACCTCAGTGCAGAAGTCTTTACTTGCAGCTTGCTCTTGCACTGAAATTTGACTCAAGATATCAGGCGTATTCTTAGTGATTTTTTTGTTTGTTTGTTTGTTTGTTTGTTTTTTGTTCCTTTGAGGAACACATGGTTTATGGAAGTCTGGAAGACTGTTCCACCAAATTAGGATAAGTAGAGAGCGGAAACAGAGGCTAAACTACACAGGAAAGCAGAATAGACATTCAATTCCACCAATCTCAAAAAGAACAAAAAGCTATATGGGTCTTTTAAAATTGGTTTTAATTTTTTTTTCTAATAGGTTTTTGAGTAATATGCAATTAACCCTCCAAATAATTGTTTCTTTCCCCAATAGAAGCATTTTTAAAATGGATTTTTAATTATTATTTTGAGAGTATTCCTCGTGAAAACATCACGCTTGGTTTTGCCCTTGCATTTTTCCCTCCACTCTTTTCCAGTTTCACTTATTTTTTTTTTTTCTTTCAATTTACCTGTGAAAAAGGGAAGAGAAAAGGCAAAAAGAAAGGACAGCAGAAGATTATAAAATAAATACAAAAATCTGGAAGACTTTGTTCTCTGCTTCAGTTGAGAAAAGATTTTAAACCCAAACAATGATCAGAAACGCTGTTCCCATATGTAAACTGAAAAACAAGGGCAGAAATTCAAGAAACCATGAACAAGAAGAATGCATTAAATTGGAAAACCCATCTGTAGCAGCACATGTATGAGACCAGTGCAAGAGTTAAAACAGAGCCTTTTCCCCCATATATGAATCAATAGTAGGCTGCTTCTTTCCTGGAGGATCTCCTCATGTCCTTGCAGGGTTTTCTGCTCAGAATGGGGCCATGAGAACAGCCAGGTGACCTGCAGGGGCACACACCTCCAAAATCCTAGATCCCGTGACTAGCCCATGCTAAGGCTGGCTGGTAATAGCCAACTCATTGTGAAGAACGCCTTGATGTAAAGATGCATCAAGCTTCCTGGTCAATGACAATGAGAATTTGGATTCCAAATTACCCCTCTATTTTTCTCCCCCTCTTGACTTTCTGATTTAAACATTGATCCATGGAATTTTCCTTCTTCTCTCAACATCTCTTTAGGCTGACAAGACTTTTGCCAAGAAGGTGGCAATAGAGCACATGAACCTCCCACCATAGGAACAAACATCCTCCCAAAGATGTTCTAGAGTAAAGCTGTTTTTCTGCACCCTGTGAGAGTTCATGGATGGCTGCAGTGATTAACTCTGAAGCCTGATGACTTATTTGGTAGTAACCATTGACTGATATGTTGTGTCATGTTTTCATTTCAGCACTTGTAAATCTTGGGAGCTTTCCAGTGAGTGAGTCTGCATGTTTCCAGTGTCTACCCCACTGATGCTCCTGAATTAGTGTTTTCAACTTTTCTGTGTGACTTGAAATTTTTTTTCGTTGTAGATGGCTTTCACCTGCACAGGGCTAATGTTTTTCCTCCAGAAATCAGCAGAGGTATCAGAAATGGGCAACAACAAAAAGAATCCAGAAAAAAAAAAATCCATTTCCTTTTAAATAATAATAAAGAATTACTTTTGGTTTTGGCGAGGAGACATCCAACAGAGTTTTCACCATTGGCCAAGGAAGGAAGAGGTTCTGCAGATTTCTAGTCAAATTCTGCTTGATATTATATTTTTTTGATGGCGGGTATTTGAATTTCTGGCCTCAGGGAAGGAAATTAAAAAATCTTGATGGCTGTAAGGGAATCAGGTCCTTCCCTTCTGTGTTCCAGCACCAAGCAAGCAGAGTACAGGACTTATTTTGGGCCTTTTCCCTTAGAAAAGGTCCTGCATTGTGGAGGGAAGTTGATATCAGGACAACTCTGAGGAAAGGCTTACAATTCCTGCTGTTCATCATTCCCACTATTAACTTTTACCACAATCTTGCTGCAGATCAGTCAGATGGACAATTAGGATGGGATCTGTGTAAGCTACCTGTTACCACCTAGAAATTGAATGTCTAATTCTTGCTTTTTCCATAGTCAACAGAGATATAGGGAAGCTATACTGAGTAAGAAGAGATGAAATTCCCATGGGGGTATCTACCACACTTCACTGAGTATGGAGAAGACCTAGACAATTGGTTTGGGATACTCAGGGTTCAGGTAATTTCTGTTGTGTGACACCTCCCTCCCCACCCCCAATTTACGATGCAGTTCTCACTAAAATCAGACTGTACAATATCATAGAAAATCATTATTGTCCTCCCTCTGTGGCTTCTGTATATATTATAATCACCCAGCATCACAAACTCAAGATGATGTTTTTATTCCTCAGAGGAGATTTAACCTGTCACCTGAACTGCGTCCTACTTTTTTTCTGTGCTGACCTCCAAACCAGAAATGTACCCTGGCCCTGAGGACATCCACATCTGGAGATAGCTCTGAACTTCATGGTGGCCTCTGTAATAAAACCAAACCTCTTGGATATCAACAGCTGTGATCTCTGGAGATCTGGAGAGAATCAGATTTGTCTGTTAACTGCACAGTGCTGCTCACCTTGGCCAGAAATGAAGATATTAAATTGACAGCTTCTGCTTTGTGGTTTTTGATTTGGGGAAGGAAAAAAGTGGAATCCACTCTGCATTAATACATAGTGACTGTCTGTCCTGATGCATATGTTAGTGTCACCTCCACTTCCCTCCACCTTCCTGCCACTACCTCCCTCTTCATAAGACTGGCAAGGTCTTCTGCAGCTTTTGGGAGCTTCCTTGGGTCTGGCTGATGTTCACCCTCTGTTCTTGGAAGATCTAACAGAAACCTCTGTAGGCTTAGGAAAATATTATCCATCAGCCTCTCTCCCATGACTGCTTTGATCTGAAGTAATTTGAAGACTGGCTCCTAAAAGTCATGGTGGTGGAATGATGGAGAAAGATGAAAGGGAAAAAGGCAGGAAGGAGGTTAGGATTTATATTTGGTTTTTTTCAAGCAAAGCTTGAATGTAGGTGCTCCCAAACATCCCAATGGAGATGTTCTGGTTAGCCTGCAGTGACCCAAAGCGCTGTATTACAGAGTGTCCTTTTTCTGGGGAGAATACATGAAAAGCATGTGGGAGAGATATTGTTTCCACCAGATGAAATGAAGTCCTCAGAAGAGCTACAGCACTCTGGCTGAAGCAGGAAAGCCTAGAGCACTTCCTTGGTATGCAAACTTTAGTTTGGCAAGAAAACCTTGTTGGGCCTGGGATGACAAGCAATTTGGACAGCCTCCAGCCCCATCACAGAAATGCTCTCTGCCTGCCTCTGGGGAGGAACAAGAAGTGTGCTCCTTGGATCTTCCTGGTACCACTAACATGGTCACCCCATGATAAGCTGGATGCAGGACCAGTGATCCACACACAGCCACACAGACTTACCGGAATATGCCTGATTTGAAGGCATCCAAAACCATGGAAAAAACCCAAACCCTGGCCTTCAGTGATGCCACATCCCAAGAGTATTCCTCAGGTCCTGCTGCATGTAGGTTCTTGTCTAGTAACCAAAATAACCCAGTCCCAAACATAATCCTACCCACAGTGTCATGGGGATCCACCATCTCTCCAGGCTAGGTAAGTTCTCACACCTGATTGAAAATATTCTGAGGATTAAAAAAACCCCAAGATTTTCTAATAGCACAGGCAGGCAAGGAATTTTGCAAATGCCACTTGCTTGCCCAAATTCCAACAAAACATAAACTGTACAGACAGGGATGGTTGACCCAGTGTAAATATTTAACTTTATCCTCCAAAGCCACATGCAGTTTTACAGCAAGATGATGAAAAATACAGAATAATAGCCCTCCACACACCTCGTTTGCTCTAAAACTCCTTTGAGTGGTTCTAGAAACAAAGTTGAATTGAGACAGGAATAAATTTAAAACTGTGTGTGCTGTGCCTCCTTTTTCAAAACCATAATGATGTACAAAACAAATCAGTGTGTGCTGGAAAAGAAGGGCTCTGACTTGTCTCCTAAAAATTATGGCATTTTCTCCTTTGTAGAGTCTCCCTGAGATTTGCCTTTGAGGATAAAACAAGGAAAAGCACGAAAAAGGGTAAGAATGAGCTCGGATGTTCAAGATCTTGGACGTGTGACATTCTGTCCTAGCAGGGGACATTGCCTCTATCTAGCAGCAGAAATGCAGGGTCAGGCTTTTCAAAACAAGCTGGGTTGCTCTGAAAACAAGCTGTGTAATCTCCTCTCACGGTGAAGCTTTGCTGCTGAAGAAGCAGAGGAAATGATTGGAGGGTTTCGGCTGTGGGAAACATGCTTGAATGAAGAACTTGTGAGTGCTCCAAGTAGAAGTGCCTTCTGATCTCTCGCATTGTTGTGGATTGATAAAGTGCCTTGCTGGTGGCAGAAGCTGGCTAACTTAGACAGCTGAGGACTTGCCTGGCATTCAAGGATTAATACAGAAGCAGAGCACACCTGGATTTAATCAGCTGTATGGAATATACTCTAAAAAGCTGCACTAGGGAGAGAAAAAAAAAATCATGAGCAATTTCTGACCGTTGATTGTGATTCAGTGGCAAGAAGTAGCAAAGGGAATCTCCGTCCTTACACATTTTATCCTCAGTTACAGTATGACAATGAATACTGTATCCCTGATTATGGGTGACAGTAAACTGGGATTACAGCAATCAGGAGTAGTAAAGCTTCTGTCAGGGAACACAGGGGACTGTGCAGCTGCCCTCTGCCCACTGGCCTATGAGGATGTCTTCCTGTGCCCCAAGATTGCTGCTCAAGTGTGACAGTGGTCACACCAAGGGGCTGTGGGAGCAAACTGAACAGGTTTCTGAGAAGTAACTGCAGCTTTAGAGATCCTCAAAAAAAGAGCAGCAAAACGTTGTAAGAACAGTCATGCTGGAAAGGAGGAACATAAGAATAAGCAAAGCAAGAACATGTGATATTTTCTGAGAATACTTTCCAAGTGTCCAGCAATTTGCAGCTCAGACATTTCCAGCTGCAGTCCTTTTGATTTAAAAGCCTTCTATGCATTTTCCACCTGCAAATTTGTCTGCTGTTTTTTTGACCCCAGTCATCTCATTTTCCAGAGACTGTTTAGTCCCATACAGAGCTCATCGCATCCTTTTGTCACTCTCTACACCTTTCTTGGTCCTTCTGTACCCCTTGGGATCCAAGCACAAGAATGTGGCATGGACTAATGATAGGTGGAAACTTCTCTCTCCCCTCCCAGGTACAGCCAAGGTAGCACAGTCAGCAGACAGGAGCTAATGAAGGCAGCCTGTTATGACCAGAGTTGTTGTTTCCCCTACTTGATGCTGCACTTCATCAGTAACACTACTACGTGCACTGCTGACAAGTTCTGTGGTCACATACACACAGCCAGTAGTTACAAGGCTGTATGTGTGTGTTGTGTGTGTATGTTGCTGTAATGCTGTATAACAGGAGTAAAAGTGCTGAGGAGAAAGCAGGTACTTCCATGTTTCAGACTGCTTTAGCACCGCACCACTTTGCCTGTGACCGTCAGATGTGATGTTTTTTCATCGCATTTCATGTGATTTCATCACTGGGGGTATCTGAAATAATGTTTATGTCAGTGGTCAGCACAGAGCTCTCCCATCCTCCCTAAAAAAATTACATTTATACTCAATTGGTATATGTCCTGGTTTGAGTGAGAACAGAACTAACTCTGTTCAGTGATTTTACTTTTCAGCTCAGTTCTTCTAACTGCACTTTTTGAAGTCAGCAGCCTGTTTTCACAGACAGTGTCTGCTGCTGACAGTGATAACACCCCATGGCCAGAGTTCCTACCAAGGGTTGGTGTGCAGACCAAGGCCACTGCTGGATCTTGTGCACCACATTGGGGGGTGCAGAAAGTAAAAGGCCACATCTACAGGGAGGAGTGGACAGGACAGGTGACCCCAAACTGACCAGCGAGGGATTCCATCCCATATACATCATATTCAGTGTACAGCAGAGGGATCATGAGGGTCTCGCTCTGCTCAGCTCAGGTCTTCTGGCTTCTTCCTCACTTCTTCAATGGCCAGCATCCAAGGAGGACTCTATCCATTCTGCCTTCAATCCTGGTCTGTGTGTTCCTGAATCCAGTACTAGAATCCAGCTCCTGAACACAGCTCCCATCTGCTGCTGGGCCCAGACTGGGACTTTCCCAGTGCCTGCTCCACAGCATCAGTGGTGACAGTGATGGAATTGCCACTGGGGGTTTGGCCCCTCTAAGGGGCCGCCCTGACCCTAAACCGTGACAATAATACATTTTTATTATTATTATCATTTTCATTAAAGCTGTTCTAGTTTCCTTTTCTAATAGCTAAGTCTCTCTCCCATATTCCCTTTCTATTCCACCTTTGGGGAGGGAGGGGGGTTAACAGAGACCGTCTGTTATAGATCTAGTGGGCTGCCCTGACCTTAATCTGTGACAGTATAGAAGTGGAGACTGATGAAGAAAAGAACTACTTGGTCATTTATGCCAAGACCCCAGCACTGTATTTTGCTTTTATGTCAGTGAGAGACAAGTAACTACTAAGACTTTATCTGACCAACTGCAGAAGATGGAATCTGGCCAACGATGTGTTCTGGCTTTGTTGATTCACCAAGTGGGTGTATCAATCACCTGTGACAAGCATCAAACCACTAAAAACTTACTATGTTTGCTGTATTTATGATATACAGATTTAGGAAAATCTTGCAGCTTCTTTGCCTCTGTCTTCTGAGGCTGCTGTCACATGCTGGAATCAGAAGATACTAATGAGGGGCAAATGAATGGAACCACACAGAGACACATCTCCCAGTGCATGTGCCAATATAAATTTTTTTAGGAACCAGACTAAAACTTACCTTGTGTCTACTGTTGTCCCAGCTCTCCATGCGAATCACAAAGTAGTTATCCTCATGTAGGAGAAAGGGGAGATGCAGATTTTCTCTTCAATCCTGAAAAGTTACATAGAAATATGTGGAAATGTGAGGGAGTCACAAATACAGAAATAAAATGGTAAACACATACCCAGTGCTTTCTTGGGCCATGAAATAAGAAAACAGTGTTAAGAGAGAAGGGAAACACAGAAAGTTGTGTAATGAGACTGCAGGTTAGAATGAAAATAACCTCAAATTCCTGAGAAGCCACAGCAGCGTGTTGCATTGCCCCTCTTTCCTCCCATCATGTGTATATCACTGAAAATGAGCTTTTTGCTGCTGAAGTCCATAGTTTCAGATGCGTTTCTTAGCCACACCTAGAAAAGTACATAGGTACTAATGTTTTTTTTTCTGGGTGCTGAAAGTCTCATTGTTGCCAAAGCCTTCGAGAGTCTGAGCTTATATTATCCACTGCACAAATTTCAAAGCTGTCTGGCGTACGTGTAGATATTGGACATAACTTCTGGGACCTCAAAAGGCCCTTTTATTAGCCTGAACGCAAGCAATTTTAGCTCCCTAATTAGGTAGCATCACTGTCAAATCCAGGAGAAGAAAAAAAAATCAAACATGCCCGTGCCAATTAGTAAGAGTCCTGTCATTTCATGTTTTGGAGTAACAGCCTTGCTGGGGATTAAGACAAGGAAAACAAGGCAGGAGGATCATGCACTTTCCACCTGCCTTAACCCAGAGCCAAGACCTGCAGCATTTGTGAGTTCAGTCCCTGGCCCAGGCTGAAGTCCCCTGATCCTGCACTGGGGCTGCTGACCCACAGGGCACGTGTACTTCTAGGTGGGGCTTGAAGAGGTCCTAACTCAGTCTTGTAACCCTCTTTCACAGGTGAAAGAGTGGCTTTATTAGTGGTATAGATATGCCAAGCAGAGCCACTGCATCTTTGTGGTGGACAAGGAGAGGCAGCAGAGGTGGCAGCTGGAGCAAGCTGAAAGCTTTTTCTGATTGCCACAGGAGAAGAAACCATTATGAGAGCATGCTGAAAGCCTATTCATTGCTAAGGAAAGGGCTACTGAAGAATGTGGGACCCATGCCGAAAGCTGACAGCCAGAGCAACAGGAAGATTATTAAAGGCCTTTGCAAAAATCCCCATCTACTTTCTTTGGCAATGGCCATTCTGGACATGGAGTCGTTTCAGAACTACCCATTGAAATCCGGAAAATAGCTGTCTGCTGGGAGGGAGAATCTGGGTTACAGCTGAGGATTTTTCTTCACATGGGAACTGCAGATAAAACACCCACATCATGGCCAAATATGCTTAGGAAAGGAAGACAAATGAGTATCCTGGAGAAGTTCTCCTTGAATGATCAGACCTTACAAGGAGTGACTTGAACTCCTAAAGGAAGCAAATGTGGCTGTTTTCAGCTGTGCTCCTCAGTGAGGAGCAATGCTGACCTTCTCCACTCTGGCTGCTTGTGTGGGGTCTGTGCACACCAGGAGGCTGGAGCTAGGGAATTTTTTCAGTCTTCAAATGGGACTGTTTTCCCCTGAGTCAGAAGCCACCTGTTCTGTCAGACAAGAGAGCTGTCTCCTGCCTTCTCTCTCCCAGTTTCTGTCTTCCTTTCCCAGCTGCTCTGCCACGTCTTTCTCTTTCCGCGCCTCAGCTTTTTATCTCCTTGGAGTTGTTTGGTAATTATGCCTGTGAGACAAATCCTAGCCAAGGGGCACCCATCCAAGGAACAAATCTCCCAAGAAATGTCTCCTACCAGCCAGGCTATACCCTTTACTCTCTATGGTGATGCTGATACTGTGGCTCTTGAATGAGATTGCTATGGCCATATCTATTACTTTTTAGGACCCAGTGTAGTCCCTTTCTGCAGGGCACAACCCGATGGGAACCCCGTAGTGGTAGGTTCCGTACAGACACATCAGGAAAAAGTCCTACCATCAAGGGTTTCTGTGGTGTGAGAAGTGGAGGCATGGGGAGATAAAGCGACTTGCCCAAGACTAACCAGTATGTCCAGCTCTTTGATCTAAATTGTCTTGTGCTGTCCCCTCCCTGGACCTGGACTACATATCAGGAGGCAATAGCAGAGCTTCAAGATGGGAGATAGGAAGGACTTGGATGGGAACCATAACGAGGGGGAGGCAAGGAGGTACCCTTGTGGGCTTGCAATGCTCTGTTGGCTACTCTTGGCGGCAAGGACACTCCAAGATAGCTGCTTTCATACCCAAGGGTTTAAAAGTCATGAATCTGGTCCCTCTAAAATCATGAGAATTTAAAAAAAAAAAAAAGAAAATGCATGTTCTTCATTTGCCTTTTGATCTGGAGCTCTCAGGTCCTATTTTTGAGATTTTTCCCCTCAGAACCAAATTATCTAGTCTGCCTTTTGGTTAGAGAGAACACAATACATCTTCCTCATCTTCTCACTCATGCATCTTCATGAGACTTTTTAGAATGAGAAGTCTCTGAGTCTCCTAACTGTCTACATCCATTAAATTTGGCCAATGGGTTCAAGTTATGAGGAAATTAACATATATGCATCCATGCACAGACCCATTTAACATTCCTCATGTCCCTAGAAAATTGGCTAAAAAATACTGCTGCTTCTTTTTTATAGGATAAAACTAAATCTTCATGGAGCAGAGGAGAGGAAAGACATGGAAACAATGCGTTGGAAAAAACATTGCAGGGGCTGGACCAGGAGCCTTGCTGGAAAGAAGAAAACATGTTCATTAACCAAGCTCATCTGAAGCAAAACCACAGAAAACAAACTGCCTGCACCAGGAATTTGGGGAAAGGGCCAATACTGGGAAAGGGGAAGAAAGGAACATACAGAACTATTTAGTTCAAGTAAAAACAGAGCAGTACATCTGAAGAACATAACAGGGAGGCGCATGCTACAAATGGCCAAGATAAAAAGAATAAAAAAAAAAAGAAGAGGCAAATACAGCTTTAGAAGTATGACAGCGAAATCAGATTTCCAGGCAGAGCTCAGACATGTTGGTTAAGCAGAGCCTTGTGAGTGCTGCATGATGCTTAATCCAAAAGGCATCCCAAATTCCAGTAACAATATCCACTTCAAGCCAGCAGATGCACTGTCTCACCTACACCCTTAGGGCACAGAAAAATACTGGTGTTTGGAGGTTTGCCCTTCCCTGAATCCATCCCAAATCCTGACTTACCTGTGCAAGTGCCACACAGCTCCTAATGAGGTGGGAAAGGAGATGTTCAGCTGGGCTCAGCTAACAAAGGGGTCAGAGATCTGCCTGCAAAAGCCTCATGGCATTTTCAACCCAGCATAAGCAGGAGACACGCTGCTGATACAAGAATGCAGGTCACTTTGATCTCACTGGTTTCCCTCCCCAAAGTTAAAAGTTTAAGTTCTTATCAGTTCTCTTCCAGGGGACCATGCGTGCTGCCAGGGAGAGCACAGATGCCTCCTGTGCTGTAGCACTCTTACACAAGTGGTGGCTGGGTGGTACTCAGTCCCCTAATGATCTGGTTCTAGGTGGAAAGAAAGGGAAGAAGCCAGGACACTCCAGGACACAAGGATGAGCTACAGCCATAAGCCTGGTGACTGGAGACTGGCTGCCCCTTACCCCCAGCTGGAAACAGTCAGAGAAAAGGTTCAGGGCAGATTGCAAGATCCAGCCTGAGCTGAAAAGGCAAAGTTGATGGGGACAGGAGGTCACTACAGTGGGTCTTGCATGGTAGGAAATTCCTCTGTGTTAAAATGACACCATCTCCTACTTCTGCTCAATAAAAAGTGCAGTGCAAGCAGTTGGATGCAGCCATGTGCTCTCCTTGCCTGTCTCGTTGAGTCAGTTAATTCCAAGTGGGTCAGGATGGGTCAGAATTTGGCCTTTTGTCTCTCAATGTCCATGCAACCAGAGGGCTTGCAAGCGGTGAACCATAAAAAAGGACGAGATTGACAATTAAATGCTCAAAACCTTCTAGGACTTCATCCAGAGTAGGCTAAGCAAACAAGTACAGAAGGAGTGACCTATGATCTGCACAGTTAAGGGTATACTCTACACTGCTTCATCTGTTTGAATCATATTAATTTATGTCCCACATTTATTGATTAATTAGTCAAATGAAGAATGAAAAGTAAATCCCTAGAAGTAAGCCTCAACTTGTTCAGCTGGCTCATGACCTCCATTACCGAGCTGGGAGAGTTGTGTTGGTTTGGTGTTTGAAGGTTTAATGTGCCTGATCACATGGTGAAGAACTGAAGAATGCAAATGAAGGGACTGGGTGTTTCAGCAGCCCTCAACCTCAGGGCCTGTCAGTGAAGACTGAGGCAGTGACCACTGCATGTCCTTGGAAGGACTGTTTTGGGCAAATAATTATGCAAGCCTTTGAGATGCTGCTGTGCATGACACAGGGTTTGCCTGAAAACATGGAGCAAGATTACCACTTCATCCCCAACCGATTGCCCCAGGAACACAAGGAGATCACCGGGTCTAAGCATCTTTCCCTTTCAGCTTTTATTTCTAAATATATTTGGTGAAAATGAAGTTTCTAATAATTAAACTATTGCAAATAAGTGTATAACAGAGTACTCCTGGTGCTCTTTTAGCCAGCAGGAATATAACAATTCCCCTTTAGCCTTGTGCATGTTCAAAAATAACTTCCTGGGAGCTTAGAGTCCACAATGTGTGAAGCAGATATCCAATGTGAAGGGCATATGGGCCAGTTTTACCCATCTTTTGTTGCTGACTCCTTCCTTAGCCTTCCCTGCAGTTGGTAGCCTCACATAGATTTGCCTGCTCCAGATCTCAGGTAGATGGGAAGGCTGGTGGGAAATGCTACAGTTCTCGGTGAAGGATTTCTGGACAAATCCAGAGGTCCCCCAGCCACATGGAGAGCTGAGATGGATCCCCAAAGACATTGCATGGTCATGCTGCGTGTCAGGCCCCCAGGACACGTGCATGGGAAGGGTCATTTAATCTTCCTAATGCTGTGCTTTAGTCCTGGTGAGGAAATTAAATCTTGTTTTCTGCTTCCAGGGAAGAGTTAACTGAGAAGCAGGCAGGAATTGCATGTCAAAAGACCACTAACAACATCTCTGATTTAGCTAAAGCAGTTTTCAGACCCTGTGGTGCACCAGTCTGCCTATTTACCCATCTTTCCTCTATCTCTCTCTCATGTGAGAGGAAGACACAAGTTTCTGAGTCACAAGCAGCCTAATTTGAGAGAAGTCAAAGCCACTTCTAAGAGTCTCTGGCTCATGGGCAAAACTCTGGCCCCACTGGAGCAATCCTCCCACCAGTTCCACCAAGGCATCCAACTGAGATAAAACATGACGAAATGTTTCTCATGAAATGATTCTGGCAGAAATGATTTCATAAAGGGCATCTTCTTGATGACAAGTCCTTCAAGCTAGGGCTATGAACCCTCCACATTAACTGTAATGTCCACCCTAGTCATGAAAAGGAGAGATGGAAAGCAAAGCTGTGTGTACAACTTTGAGTCAAAGGCTTCAGCCTTGGGGCTTTCTGAGCATTGCAGCCTGTGTTGTCACCAGACAAACACAAGTCTGGGTGAAGCTTAACATTTCCCAGCTGCATAGGTAGAATTTAATTTTGCCACTCAAGAGACAAGGAACCGGGGCATACGCTGTACAGGAAGGAGGTGGTGGGGCCCTTGGACAATGAGCATTGCAGAAAGAAAGATGGAGGACTGGTGGGACTGGTCTTGGAAGAAACTGGTCCCTCCAGGCTCTGGCATAGGTGACAGGATCATGATTACCTTGCCTGATTCTTCATAAAACCTCACAGGTCTCACTGCAAAGGCGGAGTTTGTCTTTTCCACCAGCATATATGAAAATCACACCATACTGAGAGCAACTCCCACAGCAGCAGACGTTGTAACTTGGTGCTTTCCTGCTATTGAGCATCATCCACACCAGCAGAGCAGATGCTGTGAAGGAGAGGGTGAAGGTCTGGCCCCTGTGGTTGATACCCATGAACCTGGGCCTTTGCAAAAGGGAGCATGGAGAACGATGTTTTGTGGAGGTCTTTGCCAGTTCAGATGCTGAGGTGCACAGAGGCAACATGCCTTGGGGGAACTGGCGTTTTCTCACACCCAAACATTTCCCCTTGGACAAGAGCCCCTTGTTTTCCCATTTCCAGTAAGATGATCTTTGCTGGAGCTACACTAAAACATATGGCATTGCTATCAGCAAACAGGCTGAGCCTGGCCCTGGCTAGTGTGAAGTAACGTAAACCCACTGCTCTCTAAAACTAGGCTGATGCAGACACTAGAGAATCTGAAGTGCTGGCATAAAGACCAGAGTCTTTTGCTTTAAGATAAAGAAAACAGCGCAGACCCCATTGCCTGACACTGAGCATTTCTGGTTCACAGACTTGCTTCATTTGCATTTTCTTTCCCACGCATGACAACACAGTCAGCATGCCGGCCTGGGCACAACCTGTCCTCAACCTGCAGACACAACCAGAGGCTCCCAGGGTCACAGGACATTTTTAGCTCTTCAAGAGATTGGTCTTCCAGTTTCCTCACCTGGGTCTTCACCCACCTCAGGGAAGTTGAACTCGCCAAAATGTGACAGTCAGTGAAGGACCCTTAGAAGAAATAGCCTCCAGAGGGATGATGTATTGTTGTTATACAAACCCTCCATCACCCTGACTTCGTCAGAGTACCACATTACTTGGGCTGCATGAGTGAAGTGTGAGAACAGTGTTTTGGTCCAAGCATCCTATTTCAGGTCCGTTTTTATTTAGGGCAAAACCAGGATTTATACAAATGTAGATCTACCTGTGTCCTATTTGAAGAGACAAAGAGAAGTCATAATTCCTCTACTGACCTCTTTAAACACTGCTGCTTTGCTCTATGTACCATGCTGCTGTTGAAAGCTGGTCCCATTCCTCTGCTTAAACAGGGACAACTTTCCATCAGATCTATCCTGGGTTCCAACTGCAAGCTCTGAGCTTCAAGCTCCAAAGCACACAGAACAGAGACAGGAGACACTGACACCTCCTGGTATAATGTGTCACTTGGAAATGATTCGCCAGCCTTCACCTGAGAAACTCTAGTTTGGAATATACCCAACACACACAGTGGATTTTACTCTGGTGCACAGGTCACCTTGAACCAGGGTCTTCCTTTGAGGTGTCATGAATACAGAGTAATTTTCTCATTATTTCTTTAGCATCCCACTGTTTCCCTGCCAAGGTAAAAAAAAATCAATTCAATTTACCATGCAGCTTAGCGTTTGCTAATATCACAGAAACTTTATATAAGCTTCTTTGAAAACTCCCTTGTATCTCCCTTGCATCTCTAACAGAAGAGAAATGCAAAGAAAAAATATTTTGTTGATCTGCAACAGATGCAAATTAAGTTCCACATCTCTTGTTATCCTGAAAAAAAAAAAAAAAAAAAAAAGGACCAGTGGTTGTAGTCTGTGTTTTACAAGAAAAAAGGGCAACAAAGTAGCAAACACACTTGATTTTTCCTCATGGATGTTTCTTGCTCCTTAAATTAAAAATAAAGAGGTGAAGAGCACAAGTCAAGGTTCAGCCTTCAGAATAACTGCCAATCCTGATTTTCCAAGGGAAGCATCCCCTAGGTAGCCAGCAGTCTGCTGTACGTGTTCCTCTCCAATGAACCTCAGCTTCAAGATGCCGTTGGTGTGAAACCCATGGTCCCTACCCCTCCAAAAACCCATGTCTCAACCTCTCCCAGGCTGAAAAATGAAGGTAGTAGAATACCAGGGAAGCAAAGCTATTTTGATTGCATAGTGCCACCCACTGTTGGAGAAACAGACAGCACCGTGACCACTGCTCAGGGATGATGGGCTGCACTTGCTGCTCAGATAAATCACAGAATCATAGAATGGTTTTGGCTGGAAGTGTCGAGGAGACATTTCCCACTAGACCAGGTTGCTCAAAGCCCCATCCAACCTGGATTTGAACACTTCCAGGGAGAGAGCATCCACAACGTGGGAAATGAAAGGTGAGCTGTGATTTCCCACGGCTGAAATGTACATTGAATCTCACTGTGGTGAGAAGTCTCCTGGGGTCTTCTGGGGTTCATTTCTGGTGGGCACGGAGATGCTCCAGCAACCATTAGCACTGGGAGCATGAAATGAACAGATTTTCTCCTCGCTCAGGGATGGCTAAAAAGCATTCATGCTTCTGTGAGGCTGGAGATACAACCTCATCGGAGTGCACACAAGAGGCAAAACTGTCCTCTAACCACCAGCAGATCTGTGTTACTGGCTTGAGTTGTTTAGGCATCTCTGCAGGGGCTACTCCAATTGTAAAGAACTTTAAAAAAAACCCCAAATACCAACAACGAACAAAACTCACTTTTGGGAATCTTTGGTCAAATTGTATTGAACGGAGGGGAAATACAAACCCCAGCCCTTTTAATCCTGCATGATAGAAGGGTTCAAGTCTGTGATCAGCAGGACACAGCTGAGTGCTTGGTGCAGCCTTCAGACATCTCCAGAATATAGATGAAAATCTTTTACATCATGACGGACCACTATTGCCCCAAAAGCATAGTGCAAGACCTCCCTGAGAAATACATATTCCCCCCTAAACCATTCAGTTTCCTTTCCTCTGCTCTCCCTTGTCTCACAATGAGGATTGGATTCTATATCAGGGTCAGAAGGCTAAGATCTCTAGCAGTAACAACAATCACAAACCCAGGTACATTTTTTTTTTTTAATGCTATGATCATTAGGATCATTACTGCTGCTGTCTGCCCAGTGGTGCTTAATTTACACAGATACCCATAAGGAAGGAGTTTGAAAACATCCTATAGATGTTTTCTTGAGGGGGTTGTTTCCCCTCTGCATAGGAATGATCCTTACAGGCCTTTCTGCACCCTTCCATCTTGGTCCTTGCCTCCCTCACAGGAACTGTGCACACACTTGCATGACACAGGAGCAAGTTTTGACTATTTTAGGGCCTGAAATTTCCCCATCAGCATCGTAATTTTTAACTCTTCACCTCTGACGGAAGCTGCTTAAAATAAAAAAATCCAGAAAGCTGGCATTGCACTCCATGCTCGCCAAGCCCAGCTCAAGCATGGCAGGCAAGGCAGGCAAGGTCTCTCAGCATCAGAGAAATGGCAGGACTAAGAAGGACAACCCATAGGCCATCACTGCCCACCTGCTGCAACTGCAGTTTTTAAACCACTGCCCAAATCTTCATGATCTTTGGAGACTACAGTTATCCTCTCCTTATCTGTCCTTCTTTGATCAGAAAAGCTTTGTCTCAACATTCTCAGATTCATCCACAGCCTTTGAACATTCATCTTTTTACTGATGCTGGCTTCTTCCTAGACATCTTTTCCCCCAACCTCCAGGGCTGTTCAGTGCCATGGGATTGCTATTTTGAGAAAGCTTCACCAACTCTCCAAGATCCCTTTTTCTTCTCTTCTCTTCTCTTCTCTTCTCTTCTCTTCTCTTCTTCTCTTCTCTTCTTTCTCTTCTCTTCTCTTCTCTTCTCTTCTCTTCTCTTCTCTTCTCTTCTCTTCTCTTCTCTTCTCTT
>JAAGNO010024859.1:22495-34629 GCA_033439905.1 Ceryle rudis
AAAAACCTGGCGAGAGACAAAACCTAGGCCGCTGTCCCCAAATTACCAAAGGGATATTTCCTATCATATGATGTCAGCTTAACAACAAAAGCTAGAGAAAGGAGGAGGAGGATGGACATCCGCTTGTCCTCAGGAGCAACCGCTATGTGTTTGGAGCCCTGCTCCCCAGAAAAGGGTCCAGACATCACCTGCCGATGGGAAGTAGAGAAAATAATATTTGTTTTCTTTTTCTTCCATGTGCACCGCCTTGCTTTGCTTTTCATTAAACTGCCTTTGTCTTAACTTAGAAATTTCATCTTATTTTCTTCACCCTGGTCCAGCTGAGAGAAGGGGGAAGTGACAGAGCAGCTTGGTGGGTACCTGGTACCCAGCCCAGGTCAAACCACCACACCAGCCCACCCTTGACAGGTGGTCAGACCCAGCCACCAAAACCCTGTAAAACCAGTAAAAAAGACCGGTTCACATCACAGAAGCACTCCCTTGTCAGCACAGGCTGCTCTTGGTTCTCAAGAGAAAAGCCACCTCACTTGCACTTTAACATCAGGAAATATTCTGGAGGCAAAGCTGCCAACCTTAGAGTCACCTCCTTGCCCTTAAAACATTAGCCAGCCTCCAGATTTCCAGAAGCAGAGTTTTTACTGGCCAGAAGAGTGTTGGGAGTCTATAAGAAGCCATAGTTATACTTCCAAGTGATAAAAATACCAAAACAGAATAGATATCAGGGAAAGAAGGAAACCCCTTAGGGATGACTAGGAATTAGTTTAGTGCTTTTCTGGGGAAAAATAAAGAGCTGGGCAAACCAAGATCGGACTGTCCCTGTGGCAGTGTTTGACTACCTGCAGAAATAATGCCTGACGTTTGCTGGCAGTGCTTTATTCAAGCCTGAAGTGCCTCTACCCAAGCAAAGTTTCTCCACAGGTTTCAAACACTAAAAAATCAAAGGGAAAACAAGGTTAAAATATTTAGGAGAACAAAACAAATGGGGAAAGTTGTTCCGTAAGCCAAATACCATTATGTTTTGCAGCACTGGTGGGAAACTTCCGGACTGTGGGACTCAGTGTCAGCAAATCTTATTAACAAGCTGCTCAAGTGTTCACGCGAGGCACCAGAAGAATGGGTTACATGTCATATTGATTTAATGACAACTATTGCTGCTAGGAATTGATGCTTTCATTAGAGAAAGCAGATTAGCAATGGGCTTGTGCATGTTTGGCCAACACAGAAGATGGCAGGGTATGAACGGTTTCCCCTGTTGAAATATAACTTCCAGGCAAGATGTAATAGCAGAAGACTCTGCATATATCATGGTGCTATAACACAGCCCTGGTTTACTGGATTAAAAATTCCCACAGCTCTTGATTCCCAGTGAAGATTATGATTACGATACCATTCCCTTGGAGATGAAGTGTGAAATATCTGATGAAAGGTAGCCCAATCTGTTGGTCTTCTTTGAAACAGATACATTGCTGGCTCATGTGCAACTTGGTGTGCACCAGGATCTCCCAGGTTCTTCTCTGCGGAGGTGTTTTCCAGCCAGTCAGCCTCCAGTGTGTACTGGTGCCTGGGGTTGTTCTTCCCTACTGTCAGCACTTTTTATTTCCCCTTGTTGAACTTCATGACAGCTCAGTTCTCCATTGTGTTGAGGCCCCTCTGGATGGTAGCACAACCATCCTGAGTATTAGCCTCTCCTCCTAGTTTTGTATTGTCTGCAAATTCACTGTGCATGCAGCCTGTTCCATCACTGAGGTGATTAATCAAGATGTGGAAAGCAGTGGCTCTAATGTCAACCCCCAGGGTGCACCACTTGCCCCAAGTGGACTTTGTGCAGTTAATCGCAGCACTCCGGCTCCAGCCAATCAGCTGGTTTTCAACCCACCCCACCATCCACTCATCTAACCTGTACTTTGTCACCTGGTCTATGAGGCTGTTATGGAGACAGTTAAAGGCTTATTAAAGTTGAAATAAACAACATCCAGCGCTCTCCCCACACCCACCCAGTCAGTCACTTCATTGCAGAAGACAATCAGGTTGGATAAGCACAATGTCCCTTTGCATTTCCCCTTTTCTACTGAAATAGCAGTAGAGCCCAAGTACATGGTATTTTAAGAAAACAATGAGATCAAGAGACAGATGCTAAGTGTTCACAGTGCTTCTGACAGGGATAAACTGCAGTATCAGTTTCTCTCAGATTGAGAACACATGGCCTGCACTTCAGAGGAGAGGCTTAATAATATAATAAGGCTTTCCCATCCCTTACTAGTGAGCTTCAACAGCACATGCTGTTGTGAGCATCAAGCAGAGACAAACACAGATGTAAATAAATCATTAGAAGCTCTCATCTAGGGACCAAGCTCTAAAGACGTTGCTTGGGCATATTTCACACAAGAAGCAAAGCAGGTTTCCCTGTGCTGGGTTATGTCCCACATCTCCTGGAGGAGGGATAGTGTTTGTCTCTCTTCATTCTTTCTGCTGCCCCTGGGGATGCAGACTGTGGGGTTTTTTGGTGTTTCAGGCTCTTTCACCAGCATTTAGTGTACATGTGAGTTTACAGTGATCACACGTGATGGGAGTGGAGGCAAAGAGGAATTTTCTGGCTTCTGATTCCTGTCTTTCTTCTTTTTCTTGCCTGCTTCCCTTCCCAGCTTCACCCCAGTTTCTTTTTCCCAGCAGAGCTACCCTATGTTACCCAGCCAGAGAAGGACATCTCACGGGCTCTGTGGGTTGTGATCCATCTGTAGCCTCCACTCTAACATCCGATTAGGTGGAAACCTCTAACCTTCAATTAGATGGAAAAGGAAGAAAGAAGACAAACTTCCATGTGGTTGCTTCTGGTGCAGCTCTACCATGTTTGCTGGGGAACAGGGACTTAAATCTCTGTCACCCTCACTGACTTCATTACTGAGAAGAAATGTCCTCTGCAAGCTTCATCTTCATGATTTAGTACTGAGGCTTTGGCCACTGAGGGCCAGTGTTTAATCTTTTAAACACAACAGCATGTGTGGATTCAACAAGACCTACCAGGTTTTATCTTCAAGGAGAAAGGAAGTTTGCAATTGCACCAGCTGCTCTATTTCCTCTTAACTCAGGATCATCAACTATGGGAGCTAATAATCACACAGTTTAGCTTGATAAAATTAAGGAATAGAAAAGGAGAAGGACATAACTAAAGATCAAGATCAAGTATACAGATTTCCAGAGTGGAAAAGTGCTGAAAATGCCATAAAACCTAGCAGATTTCCTTACTGCTGCCACTGGGGAAGGAGGTTTTTTTAACTACAGTGGCAGCAAATAGACCAAAGAAGGAAAAAAAAAAGATGTCCCTCTAAGAAATCCTCCTCCTTTTAGGAGCCTTTGTGGTGCTTCACCTTTCTGATTATTTTTTAATATCCTGCTTAGACCACTGTAATGTTTATGAATGTGATTAAGTTGCTCCTCCAAAATCAGGTGGTCTACACTAATTAACACCCCAGGAAGCTCTAGTCTCAAATCCCACACAAGAGGCTTTAGCACCCGCAAATTTCACAGGATTTTTGGGTGCTTATGACCTCCAGGCGGGGCATGTCCTCAGATGACAGAATTGAGAAGAAAAAAAAAATCCTCTCAAAATACAAGTTAAACATGCTTCAGATGCAAAATTAGCATTTGTCAGAGAAGTGACTCATGGTGACTGAGGGCTTCGTGCATCCCTCCTCTGAAGCATCCAGGATCTTTTTCTGGCTTGTGAATCACCAGAAAGTGGTAGATGAGCATGTCTTGAGCTAAGCAAAAAAATGAGTGTTAAAGATGATAAATGGCTCTTTTCTGCTCTCTGAAATAGCATTGCTGGCAACTTTGTGATGCCAGGAAGAGGGGAAACAACATTTCCAAGTGTGGGTTAAACGGTGGAAAGCTTTGTTTACAGTGAATTCTTGGGCTTTGGAAAGTCTGTCTGTGAACTAAAGGGGTGGGTTCAGCTGTACACACAGCAGGCTCCTGCATGGGAAGGGGACATGTCAGGTCCTTTGAGGGCATTATGCCTTCTTTTTTTTTCAGGACCCCGTGCTTTAGAGGGCTTGGCATGTTTTCCAGATGCTTTTGTGACCCATAGTCCCCCCCAGTCCAAAAATCCCATCTTCAGGCTCTTCACAAAAACCCTCCAGTGTCCTTTGAGAAGAAGCAGTGGGAGCAGGGATCGGGAAAGCACCTGAGCATCACCCTAAACTCCACCTATATGCTTCCCCTTCAGACACAGCTCCAAATGAGCTTTTCTGGGTGCAGCAGAGACAGATACTCAAGGACAGGCCACATGAATTGCAGTTTTACCAGTTAAATTGCTAAAGGACAGAAGGAAGAAGACACCTATATATTGATTAAGTGAAGCACGTACATAATTAATTTGGGTTAGAGTCAGGCTGCATAAAACTGAGCAAGCATAGCACCTCCAGCCCTGCTGGGGGTTTTGGCAAGCCCCTTCTGACTGAGACCGGGCACATCATGAAGCCAAGAGACGCATCTTTCTGTCCAGACACCACCCCGACTCCCCAGATGTGCTGTGCTCTTGCTTTCCGTCCCCACGGGTGTGCTTTGCAGGGGGGGGTGATTGCAGAAGCCCCAGCTGTCCAGGCAAAGAGAGGTATCAAAATAACATTTTGTTTGTGATCAAATAGCTGTCCTGACAGGGTTTCCTGATTGCTAATGAGAAACATCAGCCCTTCTTCTGCTCCTTGTTTCGTAATTATTCCCCTTGTCATATTTTGTTCCTACATCTCCTTTAATTAATTTTTTAATCCAGTTGACTCCCCACAGCAGCATCCCTGACTCAAAGAGTCTCTTATTCTGTAGCACAGAGAAATGTTGATGATGATTTTTTTTTTCTTCACATCAAGTGGAATTAAATGCTGGCTTTTGTCATGGCTACAAAACCTTTTCCTCTCTTACCAGAGGATTCCCTTTGGATAATTGCTCGTCACAAAATAGTACCTTTCCAAGCACACCTCATTAATTATCCCCCTGTTCAAGATTTTCAGGACCTTCCTACTACAAAAACCACTATGACACTGATGTCATGGTTTAACCTGAGCTCATTTTAAACAGTCTATCTCAGGTTTTGTGGGAAACATAGCCATGATCACAGGGAAATACCCAGGATAAATACAGTTGAGTTGGTGAAAAATGTAGCTGAACTCTGTTATATGGCAGCGTTACGTTATTGGTGCTGCTAGAGATGGTTGAAGTATGCCTGGGCGAGCAGCTGGGTACATCATTCCTGGTGACACCAGACATCCAGGTGCAAAACCCATTTTTGCCACTTGTTTTGCGAACACCGGCAAGAGACTTCAGGCTTTTGTGCTTCCCTCCTTCAGACTTGAAAGGAAGGTGAAAACCACTTCTCCTATCACAGCAGAGCCATACAATGCTGCTGCTGAAGGGGACCTGAGGAGGAGCCCATAAAGGCCTTCTAGAGGGATGCTGTGAGGTAGGATCATCCACCTCCCTGAAGGTACCTGCCGATTCATTTGTCAGATCGCAAAAGAGCGATGCACAGATGACATCAGGCCAGCTGTGCAGATCTGAGTACAAAACGCTGCCTTAGCGAGGTTGCCTTGCTGAGCTCTTCAGCTAAACATGGCAACAAAGACTGGCAAACAAACAAACAAAAAAAAAGGAGCAAAATTCAAACGCTGCTGTTGCTCTCATGGTAATCGGCACAACATTATGCAGAATGATTTGTAATTTTACACTGACGGCTATTATCTTCTGGCAGTCACCACAACTTAACCAAATGTCTGATATGGCACGGGGCTGCCTTTTTTGTGCCTTTGACAAGAACCTTACCACAATAAGGAGCCCAAAGAGAAACGCTGTTCCACAGTCTCTGTTCCTCTCCCAACATACGAATTGTGGCAGTCCTTCCTTGCCACATTATGCTTGGTGCTTATGGTAACACTTTGATGTCAACCTCACTTGAAGTGCCTTTTGCACAGCAATAGAAGAAATGCGCTCTGTGGACTTTGCTTGTAACATTCTCCCTTTCTTCAGATGGAGAAGTGCTCGGAATAAGAGGGGATGCAGGAATAAACTCCACAGCTTGACCCAACATGACAATTTTGAATATGAATACGTAATGTCAAGGCAATATTCAAGCTCTTACTTGAGTGAAACTATTTTATTTTCTGGGTTTTTTTTTTATGCCTTCTAGATAAGCAAAGCAGGTAGCATGTGCCTGGATAATAAGTGATTAAAGAACTCTCCAGCTGTACATGTTCACAGCAAATCATCTTGTCTTCCTCACAACTCACAAAACAAGTGAAGTAGGAAAACAAGAGGCATGAAAGAATACAGAGACTGAAAAATGCTCTATTTTGCCTTGTCTTGGCTTTTGAACTGAATTTCTTATAAATCCAAATCTATCCCAGTGACTGGGAAAGCTTCAGACTCACAAGCTGTCTGGTCCTGGGCACTGAATGGGATCAAACACAAAACGGGACAAGGCTCCAGAGCTGGAATTCACAGAATCACAGAATTGCTCTGGTTAAAAAAGACCTTTAAGATCATCAAATCCAACCATTATTTAACTCTACCGGGCCACTACTACAGTGGCCACTCCAGTACAGTTTGGATTAGTTAAAATTTGTATAAAACTCCACTGCAGTTTGGATTAATTAATAATATTAATATTTCTTCTGCCATGAGGTCTTGTTCATTCACAATGCCTGGGTTGCTTAGGCTCTCCCAGCAACCACAAGAATACTCAGGGATTTCCTACAGCACTATTTTTAGGAAAAAAATAGAATTTTGAACCAATGAAAAACTGCTTAGGCCAGCATTCCATCCATGTCAAGTCTGGCTGGTTTTCATTCAATTTTCAGTTTTTGATAGCAAAGAAAGGAGGATTGAGAAAAACTCTCTAGGAAAATTTTGTAGGGAAACATTTTCCCTTTCAAGCAAACCAGCTTTAATTTGCCCAAAGCTGATCCACATTCAACGGAACTTCTTTGGTTTCTGGAGATATTTTTAGTTCTTGTCTGGCTACTTTTGATAGTTTATTTAAGGTATTGTTGGCATGAGTGAAGTATTTCTGGGCACTTTTTTAAAGCTTTTAAGGTTTTCTTTGCTTTTATTCTGGAAGCGTTCATGTGCCCAACAGCTGACAAGCTGTTTCTAGCTCTAGCAGCTTGTCCAATAAAATATATTAACATTCCCTCCAGCCTTGATATGTTTCTGTGTTGCTCAGAAAGGTAAAGGGCTGCCATTCCCACCTCAAAGCTTCTTACCAAGTACTCTGCTTGGTATGTTAAAATCCTGCTGTTCTGAGGCATTTATAATTTAAAGTAGAGGTGATATAATGGACTTCAATTCCCATTGGGCAAAATGTAAGGTCATCTCCCCAGTAGCTTCAGGAGACTTTGGCACAAACCCATGGTGTTTTATTTTATAATTATAAGCCACTTTTGATGCTTCATACCACCCAAAGCTCCTTAGCCCAAAGAAAGGTGTTTTGCAGAGTTGTTTTTTTCCTTGCAATACTTTTTCTTTTTGTTTTTCTTTTTTTTCTGTTTTTATTTTTTTTTCAGGAGCTCTTCTTTTAGGACAGGGAGGTGTTAGCATTGTTTTGAGATGTTTCGTGCTGTCAAACACATGACAACCAAAGTGAGGTGGTCCCCCAAGGCAGCAAGATAGTCCTCCCAGGTGGCTATGGCACATCTGTTTGGGATTTTGTGCCCAGCAGCCCCTTTGGTCTGGAGACACATGACCCCAGCCAGCTGGCTGATAAGCATCAAGCCAGCCCCATTCAAGTAAAGTCATTTTTATTTATTTCAAAAACATACCAGTTCTCCTTGGCTGCCAGCAATGGCCAGAACTCTGTAGCCTCTCCATCCTGCTCCTCCTCAAGCTTTAGCTGGGCCTTGCAGTCCTCTAATGCTTAAGATCTTCATTTTGATCTCAGATTTAGCCTTGAGAAGAGTAAACTCTTTGCCACTCAGCTGAAGCTGGCCAGGACCTACTCTAAACATGTTCTTCTTTGTTTTGCCCAGCAATGTTATCTGGGTCACTGTTGTACCTTTCCTGATCAGACCTGCTCAAGGTAATCTGAAAACATATATAAACCATAACACTGAGAGCTCACAGTTTGGGGGGTCCATCTTCACCCATCCTTTGGATACCCACTTCATCTTCTGTATCCTATTTGTCACAATGTCACGAGCTCGTGTGTCTACCTGCTCCATTGTGGCCATGTCTCACTGATCCCACCATGGGTAGGACTTTCTGAAATAATTCTGCATGGAGGATGTAGCCAAATCCTCACCCCTCCATGACACCTGGGGTTGGTGAGGGTGGTGGGGTGTCCCTCATCCTCCTGAACAGGCTATCTGTAAGAAAAGAAACAACCCTAAGGCTCAGCTCTGTAACACTGAGAAGGTATGTAAGAAAATAAAAAAAAATTTAAAATTCAGAGAGTTTTTTATTTCTCCACTCAGCTCCATGTTTACTTCTGAACACCAGCACTCACAACAGGGCTGTGTTTCCATATAACATATTTATACTTAATTGCTAGTGTCAGTGTTTCAGACGTCTGCCAGGTTCCACCGTGATTATGGCAACGGCACTTGGGAGCCAAACTGGTCCACTATGCAAGGTCCAAGCTGCAACCTGAGGTTGCCCGGTGCCACTTGCACCCCTGCCTTGCTCCACTGACAACTCTGGGAAAATCAAAAAGACCCACACTCTGTTACAGTGGGATACAGAGATCTGCCCCACAGTGCAGGCAGCTTGGGACAGTAGTTATCTAGGAGGTGGGAATAGTCCCTCTTATTCCAGCAAATTAAGGATAAAGCTGGTGACAGAGCTGAGAGCAGCTGAGTTTATCACAGCTTTTAATTTAGAAGAAACAACCTGCTAATGTGTGCTCTGAGCAGATGGATGTCACACAAGCCAAAGTTTTAGGAAGCATTCCTGATTTTTCCAGACTTCTTAAGATCTTTCCATTACCTTTTTTTAGCCTCATGAAGATTGGCAAGGGCCAAGGAGGGATGGTGGTGGAGTGGCAGCCAGGGAAAGGTAGGAGGGCCTGGCTGGAGCCCCTCCAAACCAGGATGGGGAGCACTGAGGCTGGTGTAACTTCTGCCCTGTGGGCACCTGCAATGGGTAAACCTCTCCCACAAGCAGGGGTTTTGCTCCTAAAGCTGTTGCTCTTGTGTTAATACAGCTTTTCTCACACGGAAAATGGCATCTTGTGGGAAGGACCTTCACAGAGCTTTATGAAGGCAATAGTCTGGCCCCAGAAGATAACTGAGATGCCAGATTTGCAAAAGCCTTTAAAGCATTTTGTCATTCTAAAGCATTTTTGCTCAAATGGAGGATATAGAGAACTGCTGGCTTTCTGTCTTATTTTTCAACCCTTTTTCTTGCTCTTAAATTAATTTCTGAAATACCCAGCACTGCAGGAAGGTTACCACAGGCTTGGTCTTCACCCCTTAGAGTACAAGCTGGTGTGAGCAGGCACACAATAACTTATAACCTGCCTTCCTGCCTGGCTGCTCACTTAAGGTTCTACTCCTTGATACGCATCGCAACAAGAATAGGGTTTTACTGCTGAATAATCCTTCATTCTGAAATCCTCTACCTCAGCACTCTGAAATATCAAGAAATAAATGCTAATTTCAGCGATTCCCCGAGCCACATTCACAGAGCTTGTTCACAGCGTTTATCTGTCTCACTTCAGCCAAAAATTGTTGTAATACTTCTTCTTGGCAATAATTTGAAAAAGCCATTGCAATGTGCCACCTGCCTCTCCACACAATGTGCCTGTCCTGGTCTTTTACTGGTAGCTACAGGAACCAGATGCCAAGGTGCGGAAGATAATTTCCCCATTGCAAGGAACATCTGTCTTCTTGGCAAACCTAAAAGATCGTGACGACCAATCTCCCTGGTGTTGCTTTTGGTTGTACAATGAGGTTGTATGTGAGCTGACAGTACAATCTTGCTCTTCCAGGCACCTTCTGTCTTCAGGTGACCTTTGAATGCAGATTTGTTGCTTTGCCCAAAAGACCTAGTTTCTTGAAAGCTTCTCATCTTATCTTGTTTCTCAGCTGACTTTTTTTGCTATCTTCAGACCTAACCAGTTTCTGCTATTTACAGTGGTCTCTTCTTTCCTTGTAAAAGGTTTATATGGTGTACTACACCAAGATTTGCTGATCTTTTCTCCACATCCCTCACTTTTGCCTTCTGTTTGTCTCACTCACCTTCAAGCAGTTCTCTGAAAAACCTAAATATGGAGTTTTGTCATCCTGAGTTGCCCCTGTAGCCAGTGGCCCAGAAGACACAAGAGAGATTTCTCCTAGCGGGAGTTATAGCCAGGCAGGGTTGTCTGCTCTATGGTCTCTCTTTCCCCTGAGTCTAGATGAGGCCTTGAATGATCACGGTCCTATTTTGGACAGTTTGAGTGATATGCCATTAGCTAACTTGTAATTCACTTTTTCTATGAAGATATCAAAGATGCTTTGTCCAGACCTTGGCCAGGCATCAGACAGATATCTGGGCTAAGATCTGGGATATGGGGCAGCATGGGATTCTCCAGGTCCCACATCAAAAGGACTTTGTGGATATCTCCTTTGGGGAAGCATTATGGATATAAAAGAGCCAATAGCCACATGAGGTGCAACGCTAATAACATTAGCCTTCCACTAATGGTATTTTTTGGCCGATGAAAAATATGCCTTCTGTCTTCTATCAAATATGCTGAAATGTAGAGGCATTAAATTAAATAATTTCCTCCTCTTTTTTTTATTTTTTTTTTTTTTTTAATACTTAGTAGTTTTTTTCATATATTAACATTTGCCACAGCAGAGTGGTGAATTATTGTGGTAAAGCTAAGCTACTGTGGCTTGAAGGGTTTCGCAAAAATATTTTTTTATATTAAACAAACATGGACTTTTGGTTAGTTTGAGGTGGCAGCAGATGAGTCAGAAATAAAAAGCTTGGAAAGTTAAGAGACTGCTTGCTCTTTTCTGTTTGCGACTTACGTAGGAGGCATTCTTGATTTTATAAGAAACTTTCTTTATGCCCCTCCTTAACCTGATGTTCTTTGTCAGGACTTGGAACATAAAAATTAAATAATGGACCATCCTGCATCAATTATGAGACATTTACACCTTGAATGCAGCCTGTCACTATTATTAATCTATTACCTGTAATCCTTTTCCCAATATGTAATAAGAAAACTGGGCTGCTTTGAAACCAGGCTTGTCCTGTCTGTTGATGGAAGGAGGGATGCAGGACATGGTTTGGGATCCACATCTTGTTGCTCCTGGGGCACCTCCTGCCTGTTCTTCTTTCCTGCAGGGGAGAAGAGGATCTCAGGAGCATGACTGCCGTGCCTGAAGTCACAGCCTTCACTAGGTTCCTCCCCAAAACCACCAAGATGCTTATGCAGAAAGGTTTCTCTCTGGGCTTTAGTTTCAGCAGCTCTAGCTGAGCAAACAGAGAGGGACTACCAGGTCCCTATCACAGCCATGGGCAAAAGCCCCGGGAGACCAGGTTAGCACAAAGCTAGCTGGTCTCACAAAAAGGCCATGGATTAAGTGTCTGAGTGGAAAAACTTTACTAAAAGGTGCATTGTGTTGCCTAAAAATAGCTACCACTTCTTTATCCAAACCACATCCCTCTGGAGCACTCCAGTATTTAAGTACATTTGGATGCTAAGAGGAATCCTAATCAGTGAGACATTTTGCTTTGGCCACAGACCTCTCTGAAGTCAATGGAAAGCATCCGCAGAGAGGATGGGAGGACTTGGCCATCACCCATGCCTACGCACTGCAGCAGCAAGTTTGCTGGTTTAGTGGTTTCCTTTAATTGGGGTGATCACTGGCACGCAGAGGAGCAAATTAAAATCCCAGGAACTCGACTATATAAAGAAGATCATGGATAGGAAAACAGGGCTTGATGGACTGACATGAGTGAAAGGTATCACTTGTCACCCTATCCTCTGCCATGTGGGAAAAGATCTACTCCAAACACCACGTTTGCCTTTTCAAGAGTGTTTATCTGGTGCATAGAGTCCCCAGGATTTGGTGTCTTTCCACGGGCTGTCCACAGCATACTTTGAGGAGACCACAACCCATCATGTTAAGCCTGTGCCTCCAATGTCACTTCTC
>JAAGNO010024860.1:0-11343 GCA_033439905.1 Ceryle rudis
AATGTTTTAGAGTAATTGCATATGGTGCCTGATAAATGAAACCTATTTGTAAGCAAATAGAAGACTTCATCAAATGACAGAAAAATGTAAAAGTTTTCTGTTAAGAGTATATTTTATTATTTTTCAGTTTCTGCTGGTTTTATTTATAGTAGAAATTCATTCAGAAAACTGCAATATTTAGTAACACAAGTATTTCAACCATGACTCAGTTCAAAGTGGCCTAAGATCACTGAGAATTTTCATTGTTGTTAGACTGTAAAACCTATGTTGTTGGTGAAGGAGTTGGTTGGTTGTTTTTTCTGTAGAATTATTAACTAGATGATCTCTGAACAGACTGCAATACATAGACTGAGTTTTCATCATGTCAAGATCATATGAAGTATGGAAGGGCATGACATTCTGTTTAAAATTATGGAAAATGAGAATACTCAAGGCCCTGCAAACAATATTCATGCCAAATTAATTTGAGAAATTTTCCAGAGCATGAAACTCTAAAAATACTGATAATTTTTCATACATTTTCTGGATTGTTTTTTTTTTATTATTATTATTTTGTCTGTAAGAAGGCAAGCCTGTTAAAAGTCTGCATTTGTCCATGACTCTTTAAAAATTCTACCTTAAAGATATTGAGAGCTTTTTTTCAGAGTGGTAGATGAAACACTTCCATAAATACCCTTCCTGAAGTGTGACATGGGTGCATTTTCCACTTACAGCCTACTTGGAAGGTTCACTATATCTGCAGTCTACCAACAGAACTTGGTATTGCTATGCAATAATTAAACATACAGTAGCCATTGTTGTTGACTTACAAATTTTTTTCCTTCATTTTCATATTGTTCAATACTGTACGGTTTTTACTTGAATACATTGGCTAGACTTCTCTTTTTTTTTTTTTGACAATCATTTATTAGCTGGAGGTGCTATTTATGTTCCAAAGAGATCTGAGTGAATGGTAACATTTTCTTTCTAGATGCCAAATTCTTTTTTTTTTTTGACCTGACAAAATTTTCATTGTTCATAATGTATATTAACCCTGTAAAATGCTTATGCACTGTATTACATTGTATTTAAGTACATTTTTGCTCATTAACTTCTATTCCACTTGTGTCCAATATGTCAAGTTTGTCCATATATATTTATGGAAAATTACAATGAAAAATGTGTATGATAAACAAAACCAAACCAAACCAAAACAAACCAAAACAAATAATAAAAAAAATCCATGTGAAGTTTCTGAAAGGATGTAAATGTTGGGTTTTTAGATTCTTTACTAGCAAGTTTTTTACATTTTTAAAGTGTATAATTATTCATAGATACATTAATTGATTCACTATTTAAATGTAGCTAAGATCTCAAAATCACTTTTCCTTTCATACAGAAACAGAACCGCAAAACTTCCTGTGTAACAAAGATACTACCAGCAGTAGAACATGCTACCATACTATTCCTAATTCCACCATAATTATGATTTAATCTCATATATTACTCAAACACCATCTGGATACCCAGGGGTTTCCCCCATTACTCTGGTTGGGATGTTTTTTCTATATTCCATGTATATGCAGTATCATTCATTTATCACTAATACCTTTTTTTTTTTTTTTCCCCACATAGAAGAGGAATTTATCCATATGGCTTGAAACAGCGGTTGTAGATAACTCTGTTTTGTCTCTTCTTTCCAAGCATTCCCAGATCCTATGTATTTGTCAGTTATGGTTTGATTGCTTGCCTCAGTTAAATTGGTGCTTATTTATAGAATATGATTGGACATTTAAAATTAGAGATGTCAAGGAAATATTAGAGATAATATTAGAGGCACTAACATCTTTTGCATGCTATCTACACACATTTTACACAGAAGCACAATAAGCTACTAGGAGACAAAGGTGTAAAAGATGAAGTATTGAATAAGAAAGAATTAATTTTGTCTGTATAAGCAAATGGTCTTTATTTTTATATTTCTAATTACTGTAAAATCTATTTCCAAAGAATGTTATCTACAATCTTCTTGATATGGAAGTTTTGATTAACCTACCAGAGTATATTTAGATTTTGTTTAGATTCTAGCCCCTTGTAAATTTGCATATTCGAGTATTTGTATTATTCATAAATAATCCATTTTAAGCCATTGACCAAGCAAAAAATAAAAATAAATTTAAAAATACACAGTGGTAAAATTGTCCCTTTGACACAATGAACCAGGTGTGATATTTAACCCCACTCAAACACATTATTGATATCACTTGTATGCATAGAGAATTGTTGCCTCACTGAATCTGGATGCATGACTAAAATACATTGCTGAGTACATACACTGAATTCAGAAAATTCATACCTGTTTCTGAGGCTTTGTATTTTGATAGTTCAGTAACAAGACAGATGGAAACCTAAATCTGTACTGTGTCTCTGAAGTCAGTTGTCCATAAGTTTTCTCCCAAATGGTATTTTATTCTGGTAATGAGCCCTTCTAACACTACTGGTTATCCCAAATTGAATGAGAGATTACATTTACCACAGAAGCTCAACAGTAATGACTTATATATTTTTATTCCTCTCATCAAGACTGAAAAGCATTGCCATTCAATAAAGTTCCTAATCCATAATATGCATATACTATAATACATACAAAATAATGATATTCTTAATAGTATATATGTGAACACTTCTTTTTCCACATGCCTCCTCTTCATATGCCCTGGTATGCATGCATTTGCAGTAGCACATTATATTTCAGTTCATCTTCTTAAATTGAGATAAGACAATCCCATAGAGAACAGAGATACAAAGTTTATTGCTTAAATATAAAATGAGAATCATAAGTCAAAGAAAAGTAAATGGTATATATAGTGCATTAACAGGAGGCACATAACTGGTGATTGATGTTCACGGGTTGAATAAGTAGTTGCATTAAGATATATATATATATAAAAAAATATTATTTACCTGGAGAAAATCCAGAAGCATTCAGGCAAAATAATATTTTCAGGACATTTAACCCACTTTTTGTCCATTAACATAGATGGATCTTAAAACGCTGGAACTGTACTTCCTTCAATTCAGCTTTAAATTTTAGAATTACACATTCCAAGTATTAATTGCAAATTACCTCAAATCAGTATTTCAAATGATTACATCTGAAAGAAAAGTAAGATGTAAAAAATAATACTAATCTTAAATGATTTTCTTTTTAGAAATAAATATTTTCAGAAATGGTCCCATAATACTCTAAAGTAGGTACCAAAGGTAAAGGTACCAAAAGAAACAGCAAAGTTAACTGAAATATCACACACTGACGAGTTTATTTTGGAGGAACGGTGATTCATTTTGCCAACCATCATAATATACTTTGATTAATAACTGCAATTCCAGTTTGGTCTGAATGATAGATGAGTAGTAGTTAGGCACTGTAATTAGCCTGTTCAATCACTGAATGGAGTAATTGGGGAAAAGTGGTTGAAGCTGATCTGAAGGTTATTTTTCCCCTCACAGAAAAAAAAAATATTTGTTTGCCTTAATTACAAAACAAATCTTTTTGATTAAATTTTGGAACTTCTGAATGGAAATAAAGAGAGTTGGATACCATTTATGAAACAAGAGGATGTGGCAATGATATCATTATTCATACAGAGAGAGAGATTGAATTCTTTCTTCTGCCTGACATGAATGAACCCATGATTCCCTATTCTAAAGCTGCTGGGGATTCAGGAGTGAGTCGCTCTCCTGCTGATAATTTTTACTGCAGCAGAGGCTGACAATCTTTTGCTCCATTTCACAGGGCAGCACTCTAGCACCTGGACTATATGTCTCCCAACAGCAAGTATTTTATGCAAAGTGAAGGAGCACTAGTAAAAAATTGCTACTACGTGCACACCAGAAAAATTGTATGGAATTGTGTTTGGGGAATATTGTAGGAAATGCATTGGTTTGAAAAGATACATAGTTTTTGAAAGACTGAAATACGGTAGATTTGCATCGAAAATCTCTTTCTTCACTGATGTCCACTGCAAATTCCACAGTCAGCTGGTTTGTGTTTACAGGGACACTGGATATATTGTACCAGAAGTACAGTTTAAGTTGATTGAAAATGATTGCCTCATAGAAGTAGGTATTTGTCCTCCAGTCCTCAAACCCAGAGGTGCAGAAGTTCAGTCTGGATAGAAAAAGTAACTCAAAATGGGAAATGTCAGTGTAGCAATTACTTTCCAAGACAGTTATTCTTTCTAATAGCATTTTTTTCCCACAAGTAACGGTGTTACTAAATGATCTGAATTCTGGGTTCTACTCAGGTTCATTAAAGCAAGATTAAAATTAATTAAGTGAAAAGATAGTAAAAACTCATTCTTGAACTCTGTCTGAACAACGTCAGCAGCAGCAACCTGGAAATTTGGTGCAGCTGGCAGAGGGTAGGAAGTGGGCTGTTAACATAAATACAGAGTCCCAGGGGCTCAGAAGTGTGGCATAGATAATTGCTTTCAAGAATCTGAGATTAATGGGAATTTGTAGCCAGAGGACTCCTTTAAGTTCTACAGTTTGTGGGGGCATCGACAAGCATGAAACAACCTGGAACCCCTTACAACTGCATTTTGTGTATCAGTTTATACCTTATTCCCACATGTGTCATGAGACTCAACAATGTGTTTTCTGTTTACCAAAGCAACAGTCACTGAGAGGCCTCCATGATAACCTTTCTCTCAACTTCCTCCAAGTGCAGACCAGACAGCTGGCTGTATAGCCTGGGGTGGAAATTGCTTGCATCACACTTTTTGCATATTCTCCAAACTATTAGGATGAACAGTTTCTGTGGTTCTTTCCCTGGTATATGTAAGCTTCAGTGTGTGCGAATATAAACCACAGGGGAAAATGTAAAGATTTTAATTGGGAGATTTCTCTTTCTGGTGGATTATTTTGCCAAAAACCTTAGGAACCTCACAGGGAAACAATCAAAAAGTTTTGTGAATAGATTTTTTCCACTTTATAATGCCTGTCCATAGGAGGATTTCCCTGCCAAGAAATTTTCAGTCACTTTGTATAAAAATACATTCTGGAATGATTTTTTGACCAAGACGTGGCTGTGAAAATTCTAAGCAATCACATGCTGGGTATACCTGTGGGTGGATGGAAAGAATACAAAAAGCTTCAAATATAACAAGACTCAAGGATAACAGATTCAGAAGTCTTCCACTCCTGAAAAGCTTTTTTCTACTTTGTGGGAAAGGTTGTCTATTTAGAAATTTGTCCCTTTAAAATAGGGTCACAGTATAAATATAAATAAATTAAAATGCAACATAACTGGAATTTGCTTCACATCTATGCTATGAATTATTTTAGGAATTCTCCAAGCAACTTTATGGACTTGATTTGTCTCTATTTTCCTACATTTCTCATCATACAAGACATGTCTGGAGACCTTTGCAAAGTAAGGTGAAACCTATGAATTCAAGTTTTAATATCAGTGGTTACTAATATTTTTATGTTTTTAGAACACAGTGTTTTCCTTGTCACCTTTGTAGCAGATGAAGAACCACATCCCCTGTTACAGAATTGCAGACAGTTAAGTTCTGAGTGAGTTTGCTAGCATCCCTGAAGAAAGACTAATACACAGCTACTCACTTTCTAACACTTCTAGCCTAGAAATATGTTCATAGTTCAGCAAAACTCAAAGACCTGTATTAATTTAAGGCAGCTTTCTCTACTCAGCTGCTTATTTCTAAGTGGGGTTTATTACCATAGGAATTAATAGATATGTACATTTGTAACACTGCTAATGGATTAGACTTTAAAGAACATATAATGTTATGTGAAGCTAAAAATATAAATCAAGCACCAAGAGTTTCAGGATCTAATCTGTCTGGAAAGTCATCTTGCTCAGAGTCACCATACTTCCTTTCCTACTATGAAAAAAAATATCTGTTGGTACAGCTGGTTATAGCCTTACATCATATTAATTGGTTAACATTATACAGCTTTGTGGACCTGCAGAGGATGTGGAGCAAAGGGAAGGTCTATAAAAGCCTTCTACTCCCTTGAGCATTCCTAGCTGCTGTGCTGAAACACAAGACAGCTCTTTTTTGTCACTAGGGGTTGAAAAGAAGGGTATGTGCTCCTAAACTGGTACATTGTGTTCTTTTCCCACTACATCTTTTCCCTTGTTTCACAACATAAGGCATGATTTCTCATAGTTTCCAGTCTCAATACAGAATGAATGTAACAGGGGAAAGACTCTACTTTCCCAGTAACGTATGAGTAGCACCTACTCATAAGTGGAGCCTAGGAGATGGTCGTTATCTGTCTGTCTCTTCTCCTTTTTTCATTTCACAGGGACTTCTGAAATCCACTCTTGTGTCTATAAATGCTCTCTGACCAAAAACATAAAAATATTGCTGCTGAGTAGGAATAACCTTATTGCAATATGGTTCTGCTACTGCATGTCAGGTATTATGTTGCAGTCATTCATTGAAACATTTATGTCACAGTAGTCACTTGCTTCAAGAAGAAAATTACTGAAGTGTGTGCTAAAATATCATCCACATCTCTATTCCATCTACTACCCTGAAGCTTTGCTGATCCATATCACCAAACAAACAGCTTTATAAATCACATCCTATTTTGCTGTTTCCATCCACCTGAAAGTGACAACTTCCTATACAAAGGTTAGCAGCTTTGAACAGGGTTCAAAGGAAGGCTGTGTGAGGAGTCCTCACAGGCAGCATACATACAGATGAACAGCACTTCAAACTAGCTTCTGATTCTTCATTTGTAAGGCTACAACTTGAGAGGAGATAAACTGTTCTCCAAAGCCTTCATTGCAACAGAACAAAGACAAGGAGAGGTGAGGAAAGAAACAATGAGTGTCCACAAAGGACATGGTCAGGTCTGTTTGCTTCTTAACTATTGTCAGATTTAAGAAGCTCAACATGTAGCAGTCTCTTCACTTAACAATAGGGTTTCTGAAACTTTTTGTCAACTGACAAAAATCATGATTAGTCTCCTGTCTTCAGATGCTTTACATGACAGTGACTCACAGGTGCAGTGCAGAGTATCTGCCTGTTGTGATGTAATTCTGAATGGCACTTTTTATTTAAAACATGATTTCCATTACCTTATAGAAGAGTTGAAACAAACAAACCTCTAAGAAACCAGTTTGTGACCTACAAATTAACATTTCACTACACAGCAAGAATGAACATGCCTGTTCTGATGTGCATCCAAACCTAGCATTTACAACTGAATTTCTGAATACATATGAAAACCTAGGATCTTTATGGAGCTCTGCAAATTTCAGTATTGTCCAACAATTGTTTTGTTGATTGATTGCAACTTGTTTTAAATAAGTTGGTAATTCTCAGCTGGAGTTGTCATGAGCAGCTTTGAACATACCAGCCATATGTTTCATTGTGAAAATTCTACCATTAAAATCTACCTGTTGGATAGGCAGGTAACAATCCTGGAAACTGACTGTAGTGAATTGCAATTTTAAATTAATCCGCAGGATCTTATCTAGATATATAAAAAATATATCTATAATATATAAAAATAGATATCATATTTTATGAACAGGAAAATATACATATAGTTATAAAAGTTGTTTTATCATATTTGTTTAGATACTTTATTCAATATTCAATAGCTTGTAAATGTGCCTAAAGACAAAAGGAGGGAAATCATTTGCTTCAGAAAGTAGATGCTTCTCAGAGCTATTTACTTGGTTTCTTTTACATTTAATGAAAATTGCCATAAAAAAAGGTCAGACAAGTTTTCATTCATCAATAAAAAAGTTTTCTTATCCCAATCAAATAATTTTAAACCTCAGTACTGAGTACAGCTTTTATATCTCTTCACTTTCTTTTTCCCTAGCACATATGCATGAAGGTCCATATGAATATGCTGTACTGAGTACACACTTTCTGCGCAGCTCTCCAGGTAACTTTTAGCTGAATTTCCATTTGACTCATTTCAATTTGAAAGTATTAATTATTTTAAAAAAAGGTTTCATATTTCAACTTTTAAAGCTTTTTTGCTCATAGGGAACAATCCTCATTTAATTCAGGCAGTTTCTCTATATTCATAATTAACTGTATTTTATATTTCATCTCCTAAAGCTCTTCTATTAGGAAGATTATTTTTAAAAAAAAAGTATATATGAAAGTGTTAGAAACTTAGTCTATTTGCACTGATCAGTAAATGAGATCTATCCTTATAATCTGAGTCATCAAGAGAATCTTCTCAGAAGATTAAAGGAATAGCCCTGAAATGTTCTGATATCAAAGTCTCATCAAGTCATAAAGCATACTTGGTGCTCTGTTCATGAAATCCATGTTTTAACAAAAGAAATGAAAGACATCCTTGGCCTTCTCAAACTTCAAGACTGTAGTTTAGAATTGAACTGAGGAGAATAAAAATTTATGCTTAAACCTTTAAAAAGTATTCCTGTAATAAATCCACTTGGGGTTCTGCATCTTTTTAAATAGTTTGAAAAGCACATTCCAGTACAACAAATTGTGCGCACTAAAAACAAAACAAAACAAAACAAACCCAAAAATTAAAAAAAGAAAAAAAAATGAAAAAAGAGCAAGCTCATCAAAGGCCAGGATACTGTGCTGAAGCCACTCTTTATGCAATGATCTGAGATTTTTCAATTTTTTGGCATCAGCTTTCTCACTCTTCAGTGTGTCTCTGTTAACCTGATCTTCCAGTGTGCTGCCCATTATACTGCAGTAAATACCTGAGCAAAGTCAGTAATCCTCCAGTTCTGGTTCTTTTATTTCATGTCATTATGGAAAACATCACCACCATGATTTTCATCTAGTTAAAGCTTCCTTGAACCCCTGTGGCATATGCTTTTCCATTAGATTTCTTGGCTTATTTCTGCTAGATATTTTTACTCAACACTGTGAAGGAAAACTGAATTGTTGATATATAACAGAAGAAATAGTTAAAAAAAAATAAATTTACCCTCCCAGAATTAAATGAGATTTGACAGGGATATATAAGAGTTATATCACCTAGTATTTGACCACTTGAGGAGCTAACCATGTAAGTCATATATCATCTAGAGTTTTCCAAGCCTGGTACCAAGAGCTGTGAATTTGTCACAAATAATTCAGGGAAAAAATGAGAGGACTCATTTCATGTGTCTAAACTGTGAAACTGATTGAATATATACAGAAAAGTGAAAGCATGTGCTAAGCAAAAATAGACCCATATAAAACTATATCCATGTAACACCTGCTTAAATAATACTTTTTGGGAACCCAGATCCTTGTCTGATGTAAATCAGCACTATTACTATAATTTTTCACAGGACAAGTGTTTTTTTAAATTATTTTTTTCCTACATAATAATTACACTCAACTAACAAGAACAGCAAAGATTACACCACAGGTTTTATGAAGTTTGAAGAAGTCATAGCAGAAAATATTCCAAGAAAATACATGGAGCTCTTAGTCTCTGTGAGCTCTATAACTAAACCAACATTATCACTAGAAATATAATAGCTACATGACAGACCTGATTTTGTACCCCTGCTCACCATAAATCTAATGTTTATGCATGCATGTATTGTGCTATTGAACACTATTTGAAAATATTTTTCTACAAATATACTGCTTGTATTTGATATTTCAGGCTTTGAAATATTAAGTAACTTTTCTCTTTCTTGTCATTAATTCTACAGGGCGATTTCTGTTGCTCTCAAATGTCTAAGTAAGGTGAGAAGAATTACTTTTTTGAGGTGCCTGTCTCTTTCTTACATTGTGTCTGTGGAAAACTTCTCCCTATCCTCCTCTCTCTCTCCCTCTCCTTCTCCCTCTCTCTCTCCCTCTCAACTTCATTTCTCCCTGTAAAATTTAATTTTTCTTCTCATTGTTTAGTTTTCACTGAAACAATACAGAAAAAAGTTTTATCCAAAAAAAAAGCAAGCCTTATCAAAGTGACAAAATCGTTTAAAAAATATTTTTTAACAAGCAGTAATATCCAGAATTATCATAAATTTACCTTTTTTTCTTTAGGTTCATAAATGAATTTATGAACATCATGAGATTTATGGACATCATAAGAGGAAAATCACAGAATTCACTTAGGCCATTTTTATGTATTCAGAGGGAATAAAAAATCTTTTTTTCTTTAGGTTCATAAATATATTTTTCACAGAACCTGGATCCTGATGGTGTTTTGCACAAACCAGTCTTTGTGAACTCTCTTTGTTTTACTCTCATCAGGAACAGTTTAATAGATTTCAGAGTATACTCACCACCAGCACCAAAGAGATAGCAGAAATTTAGTCTAGGAGTCTTTTTCCCTACAGCATTATGACAAGCAAAGGAAATTATGTAATAACCTTCACAGTGCTTCTGTGTCTTTTGAAGATCATCATATTTTAACTCTCAATATTAATACTCAGCAGAATGAGAGGAAAATATGATAGATATGATATGGTTGATATGATAATTATGATATGCCAATTTATTCATGTTGAAATATTAAACTGACATTCTGCTATTTGTTTGCAAGTATACTATTCCCTACAATTTTGTCAGGGAAAGGGACAGCTGTAGATTCTTTACCTTATTACAAATAATTCTGAAATTCAAGACAAGACATGTAGAACTACTGAAAAGTAATGAGCACTGTATTTACTTCTGTATTTTCACATTAATTAAAGTACATATCTTTATACATAACACAATATTGAAAGTAAAAATACAGAAATTAAGCATGTTCTACAAAAGAAAAAAAATCTGGCTAGAATTCATTCATCTTTCATGAAGTAAGAGAAAAAAACATACATTTTCTGACAGTATTGCTGGCCGTATCTTAAATAAAAAATACACTGCTTATAGAGAACATTTCTGTTGATAAAGCAAATTAAAGCAATCACAATTAGGAACTTTAAGAGCTGGACTTTGAGCACTCATTCCACTTCACTGATTATACCTTTGTTCTTGTGGTTTTTAAACTCAGCAACAGAAGATGCAGCTGGACAGTCAGACTACATATTCAGCTAGGCTGGGAAAGTTAATCAGGTTCCTAACTTTTTTAAAAACTAAAGGAGCTGTAATTGAGCTAATACATTGATAATCTAGAGACAAAACCATTAGCACAGCTGTCCAAGGGTCAGCAAATGAGAAATGCTGCATCTTGTGTATTTTGAAACTAATCTGTCTAATTGGCTCATAGAGTCTCACTTCAAAGATGTACTTTTTTGGTCATAAAAGACATGTAATTACTAAGTGTGAGATTGGGTCAGACTCGGTGAGGAACAGAAAGAAAACCAAACTTGTTTTGCTATCTAATCAATTTGTCACTAAAAAAAAATAAAATATGCAAATGCAATTAAAATACAGG
>JAAGNO010024860.1:45879-62191 GCA_033439905.1 Ceryle rudis
AAAGGGTGTTTTTCCCCCCGGGGTCACAAAATTAGTCAAAAAAAAAAAAGGAAAAAGGCCAAACACAAGGCCCACAAGGGGGCCGAGAACCCTCAGGATGGGGGTTTTTTCCCCCCCCCCCCCCCCCCCGCAACATGCTTCCCCTTGCTCCCGGTTCTTGTTTCACTAGCTTTTGGCCAGTACAGCTGAGAAGTCAAATTTTACCCTAGGGATTCTCTGGAGCCATAAAAGGGAGAGAGTTCAAACTGCCAGAATATCCTACTTCCCTCAATGAAGTTATTCCAAAGATAGGGTGAGCTTTGATTTCAGCTTGCAATCACTCATAACACAAAACAATGGAAGGTAAGAATTAATCTGTGGGGTTTTTTTTGTTTGTTTCCAAAACTCAGAGTAGGAAACAAAGGCACAATAGTTCATATAACACAAAAGGAAGCAAACAACCCCTCATCAGAATCAAATGCGTACATCTCCCTCCCTCTTTATCCATTGGTTAACAAGGACCCTCACTCAATCCCTATCTAGTTTAGAACATGGGTTCCTAGTGTACACTGACCTCTCAAGAAGTATTTGCCTGAGTTAGAACACTAGCTTTTTCCACCCATAACATTTTGTGGGAGGGCTTTGAGGATGGAGTTTACAATTTTAAGTTTTCTCTTCCTAAAGGATTACTTCCTCTTATTACTGAGGCATTCTAAATCTTCTTAGGCAATGAAAATGAGCTACTCATCCCTTTTTTAAAGACCTGCTTACTGGACCAAACAGAAATACCTCATGTACTCAGAATCACTAGCAAGTGCTTAATTTTTTCAAGTACAAGATCTTGCTGTGATCTTGCATTATGATTTTTCTGTTGGCAAAATGTTATTAAGAAGCTGTCTTTTTGCTACTTCTTTCCTGCTCCTTCCATTTATTTAATCAATTATTGCTTGTGCTGTTGTAGGTGCTCCTGAGCATGTAAGGTGAAAGAAAGTATATGTCAACATAGTTAAAAAAATCCCCAACCAAGCAACCAAAAAAAAGGACTCCTAAAATGACAGTTCTGCTAGAGGTATTTTCGGTACCACCACCTACTTGTGATGGTGGTACCGAAGAAGTGGAAGGCCACTCCTTCCCAGGTTTTTGTGATTTTCATGTTATAAACAGGTATATGAGCAGTCTACATTTTACAAAACTAGAAAACAGATTAGTGCCAACAGCTTATTACTGACTTCTCGTGGAGATCAGACACAATGTTAATCACTCCTTTCAGGATGATAATGGAATTGGGGCAACTATCTATCAACCCTGTGTTTGAGGAATACTGTGAAAAGCAGACTAACACAATTAAAAGAGTGATCAAACTGAAAGCAATTAAGTTTTGAATTGAAAATTAAATGCTAGCAAAAATAATAGAGATAATTGCTTGGAGATCTGGAGTAATTTTAGAAAATTCACCCAGAATGCATGTTTTTCTGTTTTCACTGTGTTCCCTGGGAGCATCAGTGAAGGTACAAGGTGGGATTCTAAATAGTCAGTAAATACAAAGGATATGGTACCTACCATGTTTTCATGTTATGGTACCAACTACTTTTTGAGATGCTAAGAAAAAGACTGTGGGTAAATGTCTGCACATTTCATCCTCCATTTTGTTGTGACACAGTGAATTAAGGCTTGCAAATACCAGGATGTCTAGTAATGGCATTTGTTTAAACCACACTCCTTTCTGGCTGAAAATATTTAAGGCTACTAACTCATTCACCAGTTTCAGTGGAGACGTACGTTGACATGTTACCTTTCCATTCTCCTTCAGCCCAGAGCTTGTGTTTGGCTTCTCTTCATGACAGCTGATAGAGTTCCTGCTACCAGCCATGGCTGGTGAAGAAAGCAGCTAAGAGACAGTGGTATTGCCCCACTATTTCTATACACTGATGAGTTCCCTCACGTAGCAAAAATTCTCAAGCAAATTCCCACTGCTTCATTTTCACATTCTTCCATAACAGCAATGTGAAATGAACCAATGGCCAGGAAACACAACATGCCTTCTTTATGTAGGTACACTTTATGATAAATGGAAACAACATGAGTCAGTCTGTAGCCTTTACACAACTTCTTGCATTTCCTTATATATCAGGAAAAAAGCTTTTATGACTGTTTTGAAGGTAATGGCTTCCAGTTCAAGAGCTATATTGAGAGCTGGAACAAAACAGAGTATTTCTAAAGCATAAACTTGATTACTGATAAAACACTGTCTCTTTGGCAATGTTTACTGAAAAAACTGTTAGATGACTTCCTTATAAATATAAGTTAATAGAAAGATGTATATTAGTTTATTAAAAATAAAAAAGTTTCCATTATTGTTGGCATCTTTATATAAGATGTTTCTAGGAAAAAAGTTAACATCTTTCTCACAAAATGCTACCATTATTTCTCCTCCTAAACAAAATTGAAAAAGTTTATTCGAGAGACAAAAAAAAATAGGTTAACACAAATTACCATTTTTTAAAGAAATGTGATGTTTATTTTTTCTTATTGTAGATTTTTTTTATTTCTGCTGAAAATAGTAACATTTTTTCTATGGCAAATTCTGTCTCCCTGGGTGGTTCCTACTTATCTCTATTGTTTCTGTGTAAAATTTAGAATGTCTTACCACTGTGTGCATCAACTCTGTTCATAAATAGAATAAAAGATGAAGAGATTCTAGGTCGAATTTTTTTTTTGGTGTTTCTTTTTTTTGTGTGTGTGTGTGTGTGTGAAGTTGTTTTTGTTTTCTTTTTAATATGTAACTGTTCACTGCATGATCCACAGGCCATTCTAGCTTAAAAAAAAAAAAAGAAAAAAGAAAAAAAAAAAGAGTCTTCTTGGCCTTAGAAGGTTTTGGCTTCACAAAAGGTCCCTGTCTTGCATCCAATGAGATGTCAGTGAACTCAACCACCTTATAAAAGCTATATATATTTATATATATACTGTATATCTTTGCATTTCAATCTTCTAACTCTTCAGAACAGAGCATGGGAATTGAGAAAGAGTGCAACAGCACACAGGGTAGTGTAAAAGAGGGAAGCTAGATTCCCAGTCAGCTTTTTAAGTACCAATGTACTTCAGTGTTTTAGGTAGTTAATGTGAGGATACATGAAGCTTTCCCATGTAAAACTAATTTCAGCATAGCAGTTTCCTTTATGAGGCATGTAATCCCTGATATCTATACATTAGCTTTGAGGGTTTTGTGTGAGAAAAATATAAAAAAACCCCAACCAGTAGCCAGTGGGCTTAGTTTATTCAAGAGCCGTAGGGACTAATTTCTAAGCTGAAAAATCAGGATGATTGAAGAATGGCTTTCATAAATGATTGAGGATTGGAAAGAATGGCCTTTTTTGTTCTTCTACTCATGATTAGGTTTAAGAGCCTTCAAAAGCATGAGATAGCGAGACAGACTTTCTGCTTTTCCCTAAAGAAAAAAAAATAGACAAGGATCAACATCCTAAAAGTATTCTTTTTAGCACAGTTACAAACTTGTCAGTTAGTTGATCACTGGCATCCCTCTACAGAAACCTAATTTTCAAGTCAGAACTTCAGGTAAAAATACCAAAATGACATGACTCCATTTCCTCTGTGTTTTATGAAGTCTCACCTGCAACCACAAATTTAACCCTTTCATTGCATTTCTAATATTTTTATATGACTTATACGGTTCATGGTACTTTATGTGGAGCTTGAATCTTTTACATTTTCCAATAATATACAGCTTTTGTCTTCAAAAGTAAGAGTTTATGCTTTAACATCCTTAAGTTCTGAGCAACTGAGAGAAATCTAAAATCATGACAATCCATGCAACCCTGCCAGTGAAGGGTTGTATTCTGTAAGGTATAGTGTCTCTTACACCCTCAAGAAATAATGAGAAGATGCCTTTTTGAAAAAAAAATTGTTCAATATATAGAGGAAAAAAATGAATCTTTCAAGAATAACAAACTTATATATTCTGTAGTATACTATAGTTATGATTTTTTTTTTCCCTTAAAAGGTGAAGTAATAGACATTTTCCTATAATTTGGGCATATGTTATTACATTCTTTCTAAGACAAAGCATTAGCTTAACTGCTTTGTAAGTAAACTACATCAACTTTTTCTAGGTCTATAATTTTAAATATTACAAGAGTCTCTTTATTGACCTATTTATTTCAGCACCCTCTGCTGTAGAGCTCAGCACATTATAATTCATTCTCAAAATAGGGTCATGCTTCCTTTTATTGTTTGTCATTAAATTGTAGATACTCAGATACAAAACAAGCAGGTTTTGAAGGCAGAGGTAGCTTAACCCTGACAGCTAACAATGGTAGATGCCTGGTTTAGGAGTTACCTTGTTTATCCCTAACAAAGAAGTTAATATCTCATTTTGATGCTTGATGTTCTCTTTTCTGATTTATGTGCAGCGCATTCCACCCTCGTTTGTTTGAGAAATGTCCTTCAGAACTAGAACAGAGGTTATTTATAGTGCTGTGGTGGTGGTTATTTTTATAAAGAGATTTGTGGTTAGCAGGGCATCAAGGGGTAGAAGAAACAGTAAAACTGATTCTGAATATTCTACTTCCAGTACCCAGAAAAAGCCTAGTAAAGAGCATATTGATTTGAGTCATTCTTGCAACCTCTCATTGTTTATTGAGTACTCAGCAACATGCAGATAAAAAATCATTGTGCAACTAATTCTCATTGGTCCGTTTGTAATCTTTCTTCATTATACTATCTGTATACATATATGAATATAAGGCAGATAAGCAAAATTTGTTTTCTCATTTCACTACATAAGAAAAATGTAGACCCAGACACAAAATTTTGGTCTGTGGGAATGATGTGGTTTCTACTCAGTTAAATATAGCAAGGCACCTCAAGCTGCATTCCCAAATCTGGGTCAGCACTGCAATTGTGATTTCAACAAATTTTCTGGCTGGCAGTTAAAAATAAGCTTCAACAAACAAAAAAAAATACAGAGTTAAACTTTTCAGAAGTGATTAGCAATGTATTTTCCAATGAGAAGCATTAATAGATGGTGCTTTTTGCCAAACAATTAGCCTTTTGTTTTACTCCCAAATCCTTACTGGTCCCCTGATAGTCCACCATGCATGTTCATATATCTTTTAATTCTGTTTTGTAATTAACTGTGTATTTTCCCTTGAGACAAAGCCTAGATGTATCTCCTGGTGTAGTATGCTCCAGGGACCAGAGACCATGCACAGTGTAAGTAGGGGAAGGCAGAACTACTTGGTTGTTCCTCTTTCTCCAGGATTATTCCCAAGGGTCTTTGAGAACTTCCACTCCCGTTAATGACATGGCCCAAGCCTGGTATGGTACCATGATTGTAAAAGCATTCACGTGGGCAGCAAGACAATCCTCCCATATTTTCAGGAATTTTAAAATTCAATAATCTAAATGACTAGTGGTTATGTTTTAGGGCCACAGAAGTGTCATTGAAAGCCCAAAGGACACCTAGGTCAGAGCACTGTGTAGTGTGGGCACAGTTGACCTGCTACAGATGGGCAGCCCAAAGGAGCATTAGCACACATTTTCCTCTTCCACTTGACCTGGGGATCATTCTCATGGAGGAATTTTTCAGATTAAACGTAGTCACTGCTATTTGCACAAGCAGCCTCAGTAATCCTTTGCAGCATCCTAGGTAGGTTAACTGAACTTTTTAATCAGGGGTTTTAAACTGTCCTAGGCTTTTTGACCCTTTAGACAGAGTAATGAAGAGACTATAAGAAGAATAATAATTCAGTGGGAGCTCAGATGAAACCCCTATCTAGTCTCGTATGGAGCTTCCCACTATGGCTTGTAGCAGTTACTGTTTGAAAGATATCTGTTTTCATGACTAAACAGGATCAGGAATAAAAAGGATCCATGCCCAGGCTGTGCTTTAGCCTAAGAAGGAATCACCTCATCAAATAGTCAACTTCCAGAGAAAAATGGCATAGGATTACCTGTCTTTTCGTAAATCTCACCTGGAGGATGCATCTAGACATTGGGCTTAATAGCCAAAACAGGCAGATCTCTGCTCTCTCTTTGAATCCATTTGTACTTTTATGTACATCTGCTCACTTAGCATATTACTAACAATTAAGGAATCTATAGTAATTAAATAGTTGTAAAAATATCAGCCATCATATTGTCTCTCCCTTCAAAGATGAAATGTTAACTTTCAGAAACTTAGGCAAAGTGAGACAGCAGTTAATAACTTTTCAAATCTAATGCTTAGTTGTAAAACAAACACATTACTCCATAAAAAATGAAGACCTCATAGGAGAGTATCACTGTGAAATCACATTACTCAGAATTTACAATATTTACAAACATTTCTTGGCTGCATTTACTAGTAAATTATGGAATACTAGAATTACATGAGCACATGAAAAATTAATTATCTCAGAATATGTTGTGATGCAATGTTCTTTGGGTTTCAGTGTTTATGTATCTAATGTAGGTGAATTAAGTAAGTTGCACCGTATAGCACTGAACTGTAAAACCCATATTTGGTGACAGAAAATTACTTAAGGCACGAATCAGCCATTCCTTTATTGTGAGAATTCACTCAACTGATAAAATTTCTTTCAGACAAAACCATAATGTAGTTTCCTGTCTTCCTTCCAGTGTGGGCTTTTATTTATGCAATTCACTTTATATAAAACTTTGTCAGGAGGTGAGGTCATCATTGTTCTGGCAGCTGGTGCAGATTTCTTTAATGTAAACAAGGACTGTAGTGTGCTAGGTAAGCATAGAGGGTACCTCTTCACAGATGACTACTGGAAAATGACAGCACCTGATGGGATGTTAGAAACAACAGGCCAGAAGCAGTATGTTGAAGGATAAAATTCAGATACGCAAGGCTTGAGACTGTCATCATGCAATGTGTCAAGCTAATAAAAGAGAACCAAACTTGGCAGGCGATGAAGCTGGCAGCTCCAGGAGCATCCTCAGGGGACAACCCAAATGTAGAGAAGTCACCATTGTGCAAAAACGTTGAATTTTTCAAATACATCTTCAAGTCAAAATCATTTGGTTTTATGTGGCTGCTCTTCCTCTAATTGGGAGGATTAGTATAGAGACCCATAACAGAAGTGAAGGATGAATCTGCTACTTCCAAGAGTGTTAGAGCTGCAATGACTGCTATCTCTGCATCAGTTGTCTTGGCCATGTTCTAAATATATAGATCATACTTAGTTATCCCTTCATGTTGGAATCACTTGACTGCTCCAGGAACAGAATTCAGAAGCCTTAAAAGACTGTAACTAGGAATTTATAAATACTCCTTTATTAAAGACTTTAATATGGATTTAAGCATTTAAACCTTTTGGGAATAGTATAACACTTTTATGTCTATAGTTTATAACCTGGTTTAAATATGTATGCTGTTGCTCCTATAAATTAGCATGAAAAATGATGAATAAAGCTACATATTAGCAGAAGATATTTATTTTATCAAATATTAACAAGTTGTGGTAAAATAATATGTATCACACCAAAAATGAAATACTGATTATTCAACTGTGGAATGTTATTGATATGCTGTAAGGTGGCCAATTTATATATCATTTACTGAGAAAGCATATGTTTATCTATTTTATTTATTTTTGACTTATGACAATTTGGAAAATTATACAAGAACATGGCAATGAAATAATAAAAATAACTGAATAAAACCAATATCAGCAAACTAAACACAATATGAAAAGATTTTATGTTGTTTTTCACAGTGTTCTGTAGGATTAGATCCAAATGTCCTAACTTCTTCCTGCATCCCTTGGCCCATTGTGTCCTATTCTGACTCCAGGCATTGCCAAAGCCCCTACAGCATTTAATTCAATAAGAACTAAACTATAGGAAGCAAATACAAAACTAGACAAGATAACTTATTACTTAGTTCTGCTTCCCTCTAAAACATTTATACAAATATTATTTAATTAATGGAAATATTTCCAGCTGTACTTCATGTAATTACCTACATGGCAATAGAACATAAGTTCTACTTCAAAATTTTTTTTAAATACTTCATGAATTTTCAGTTCAGCTTTTCCACTGAAACCTGGAATTGCACTGTAGCACAGCATCCCATAACATAGCCATAAAAGTCGTTCTAACTTAGTAAAGTGAAATCTTAGAATGAAAACCTGTCTGTATAGTTTTATAAAAAAAAAAGTTCCTGCAAAATCTTTAGTGTTGTGATGTACACCTACTTGTAGCTTTTATTTATTTACTGCTAAGATACCCACTGCACGCTGCCAAACCAAGATTTTACTGCTATCTGTTATCTTAAATAAAAAGGGGAAAAAAAAAAAAAAAATCAGTCAATGCTAAAGTAACTCTAAAAACTTCTTGGAAATATTGTTTCATGATTCAAACAGTGCCATCAAAATGAGTAATATAATGGAATTAGATGAATGAGTTAAATTATTTGGAAGATGAGAACATCTGAAAAATAACTGGAGCTTAATGTTTGGTTATACATCAATTTTCCAATAAAACTTATGAAAGGACATTTCTTCTTTTAATGAAGAATGCTAAAGCAGACTTTTTTGCATTCATCATTATTATTTTCCTTTGCAGCGGTAATAAGAAGTGTCAAGTATTAGGATTGGGCTGACCATTAGCTACTTTTCACTTTCCCAAGGGGAAGAGAAAGGGAATAGAGAAGAAGGACTTATAGATTGGAAAAGAAAACTAAACCAGCTTTAATGAAAATAATAACAAGAAAATGAAACATATACAAATATATACAAACCCAATGTTGAACACTGCATCCAGCCCCCGATGGCAGTTACTTCACCATCACCACCAAAGTTCTTGGGAAGGCACTGGGGATCCCACAATGGACTCAGTGACAGAAAGGAAAGGGATTCAGGAGCTGGATTCTAGGACTGGATTGCATGGATTGGGATCAAAGGCAGAATGGACATAGTGTTCCTTGGATACTGGTTGCTGAAGAAGAGAGCTTGACCCTTGTGCATCCCTCAGCTTTATACTTTGAATAGAACATATATGGGATGGAGTACCTTGTTGGTCAGTTGGTAAGCAAGAGCCTGTCTGCAAACTAATCCTTCATAGTAACTAAACAACAAGCATTACCACTTTGGAAGCAGGCACTGTCTGGCAAAAAAATGTCATTAACTTCAGAAAGTGTAGTTACTTAGAAGACACTTAGCTGAAAAGTATAATATATGAACAGAATTATTTCTGTTCTAGCTCAAACCAGGACAAGGCATAAGATAGAAGCTGTATCAGTGACAGTCTAAAAATTAGTTGAAAGACAGTTCCTTTACCAAATGTAAATCTTTGTGATACACCTTGAGAAATTAAAATTACAATTACATGATGGAGTAAACAGAACTATCAGTTTAAACAGAAATAGCATGAAAGAGTAGCTCACTCACAGAAATTGTAGAAATGTGGTGGTTACTACTTCTAGTTAGTAAAATCCATTTTCATTTGAATCAGTCAGCAATATTCATGATATTTTCTGCTACCCTTACAGAGAACTACATTTAGGTATCTGAGATGCTGTTCGGGCTATACTGTATTCTTTTCAAATGTTCTTTATTGCAACATTTTCAAATTTCAGGAAAGAACAGAAAGAATATGTGTCATTTTATTATCTGCACACATTCTTTACAATATAACTTTGATAGTGGAAATAAGAAGTTCCATGTATTAAACATTAAATAGCTTGCTATTATTGTTTTAAGAGAAGTAACTCTTAAAGACTCCATTCTTATCCACTTCAGTTCTTAATTTGGAGTGGATAATTAGCAAGACAACATTACTCAGAGAAAATATATTCTTTTTCAAAAATCCATGGAGAATTAACTGATGGCAATCCAGATAACTGGATAACTAGAATTAAACTCCAGATTAAAATTATTGCTGTATATGTCACATTACAGGAAGCTGTAAGGTATATACTTATTAATCACTACCTGATGCTGAATGTACATGCTCTGAAGTAATACACTTCTGTAGTATATATTAACTTATAGTGTAGAAGCTGCAAAGGAACATCCCACATTTGTTTAACACTGTACTGTAATTTCCTCTGGTAATGACTTGCTTGAGGGTGGAAGGACAACTGAGTTGATGTGGAGAAATCCAGTGACTGGTTGGTGGTGAGCCAGAGTTTTGTGCATGTTTCCTAAGGACAAGCAAATAACTTTGATGCAGTATCACAGCACACCTGCTTCCCATTTGAAACAAAATTTTATCTAAAAAAACTAACTCCTTTTTCACTCAAGTGAATTTAGTAAATTCCATTGATTCTTTTAAAGCTGCAGGACCTAAAAATTATGAAATTAATTCTGAATGTATGATTTAATTTAAAAAAAAAAAAAAAAAAATGAAAGCTTGATGACAAATTGGAACGCAAGAAAAATCTCTTACACACAATCTTATTATCTGTTTCCATCATGAATATTGCTGTGATTCTCTGTTGGCATTAACTGATGACAGGGTGTTTTATATAGAAAGTGGAGAAAACAAGTACAGGGGATTATCTTCTAAATTTGATTCTAACTGATACAGGAAACTTCTCTCTCCAGTGAAAATAAGAAGCAGATCATGAGAGTGATTTTGAAATGTCATGAGTACTTGAACATTAGGAAGGGAAAGAGAGATCCCCAAACTGAAAACAATGAACTTGACAAGATCTCAGATAATAGACAAGTAAGAACTCAGGGAAGCAAGCCCAAGGAAAACTATCTATCCTTCAGAGAATTTCTAAGAACAAAAAATAAGGTTTACTACTATAGAGAGGAAAAAATATTGGCAGATGATGTGAGGAATATGCACCTTTCTAGTGACTGACTGCTTAATTTTGACAAGAAAGATAACCTATGAGTAGGAAACAAGTACAATCAATATAGATCAAGGCGGAAAGGTCCAGCCTCAGATATGTCATGTGATGGCTGTAAAGATTAGATGAGTGAGACTGTAAGGATATGTATGTCATTCTAGTCTTCATGGGTTTCATCTTAAATGCTTTTTGAATGGGCTGAAGTGATCTCAGAATTTGTAATGATAATTTTGAAAATATTTGTTTGACGTACGTGAAGAAAGAAAATATTACCAATCTTCTGAAAGGGGTAAAAATTACAGTTGCAGACCATCCAGAGTAATTTCAGTTCCCAGGAAAAAGTAACAGAAAAATTTACCTAAATGTTTATAAGTATTGAAAGGTAATAAAAAGATCATGATGATAATTGCATTTTTTGAAACCAATCTAATTTTCTCAGAAAACTGCTCATGGGAAGAAGTAGCAAATGTCTGCTACGATTTCCCTAAAATTTTCAGCAAAGTCTCAGCTGCTCTTTCCCTAGTGAAGGTTAGCAAGTGGATACTATTTCAAATAATTGTGGTGTGAGGGTAAAATCAGATGAACGATTGATCATCAGTTTTCTGGGGTGGTTTTTTATTGGGTTGGTTTTGGGGTTTTGGTTGGGTTTGTGTGGTCTATTTGTTTGTGTTTGTTTTGTTTTGTTTTGTTTTGTTTTGATTAAAGGATCTGTTGAATAAGGATTGTATTTTCCAGAATCTGGAACACACTATATTTTTGCTAATGACTTGGATTGTGGAATAGGGAACATTCTTAATAAATATGCAGGGAAATTTAAGCTGTGTGGGAGTTCTAACAGTCTGGAAGGGTGAAAATTTGAAGTTATTGTGACAAATACAAGAATTGGTTTAAGTCCAGTAGTGACAACTTAATGGGCAACAGTTCCTCAGAAAAGGATCTTGGAGTAATAGAGAACTCTAATCTAAAGATTTACCTGAGCAAAAGAAGGCAAAAATCTTACCAGATGAAACAAACTGAAACAGAGCCTACAAAATCCATGAAGTAACTCTCCCTGTTAAACAATGACAAGGCCTAGTATTTCCTGGAAATAATTAAATTTATTCTTTGGCCAGCTTTGTAATTGAGTAGCTTCTTACCAAAAATAAATGTGGAATAAAAAGAACTGTTTGACTTCCACACTCTACCTGTACTGTTTTAGCAGGTTAGGAGCACTTGTAAGGAAAAAAAACCAAACAAACAAAACCAGTATGATGAATACATTTGAGAAATATTAAAAAATTCATCTATGTTTGTTTAATTAGCAGCTTGTAAAGCTGTAGAGAATAACTTGGGACTGACCATTAAAATACTTCAAATATTTTGATTTATATTGAAGTGAAAAAATATCTAGCTGGTTATACTGGTGGTGAATATAAAGAAAAAATTATAATTTACTGATTAGATCACTGTCATGAATTTCCTTGAAAATCATGCTTTATGGCACAAAACCAGCATTCTAAAAAGGTTGAAGTCACTCCCTTCAAATTTCCCCACACAATACATTCATGTATGATTTGAAATTGTTTTATGAATCCCACTTATCTCTGTCTGCAACAGTACTTAAATGTGTAATGTGTGATGCAGTTCTTCAGACTGGAAGAAGAATCCTTTGTGATAGTCTTTATTTTTATTTGATTCGGTTGGAAACTTAGGTATTTAATGCTTTCTAAGGTGCCCTAGGGCATCCCACCATCCCTCCAGCTTTCAGTCCATAAAGATGTACATTTCCATAATCCTGTGCTATACCTGTTAGACACAGAGGGATGTCTCAGTTTCCCTAGGTCTTCTCAAATGGCACTACACACCTACATTCAGGAATAGGTAACCTGAATCCCTTGTGACGTTTTGTTATTAAAGTTACCTTAAAAAAAATTCTTAAACTCTCTGAAAAGTAATTCCTGTCTTCATCTATTCTGAGCTGTAGGGTATATTGAATCTTACGGGTCTCTGGGGCAGGAACCTGCTAATTCTCAGCATAAACCTTTTATTCCCATGACTTCATATATCCTAGATGGCTTTAAAAATAATTGGCTAAATGAAAAAATGTCTTTTGCAGAACTCAAGAAACATCAAGGTAATGGGCAGACCAAACCATTGTGATCACCTAGCAATTTCAGTATGGGATTGAGAATCCAAATAAAATATGGTACTTCTGATCATGGAAGATTCTGATATGGGGTTATGTAGTATGGGGCATTTTTAGACTTCTGTAACGCTTCTTTTAAACTTTGGCCATGCTCTCATGTTAAGCCAAATTACCAAAGATTTATATTGTTCAGACTACAGTTCAAATTATTATAATGTCTTGAATACCCATGTTTAGGACAAATTTCAAAACACACCTGTTTGGAATAGATCTGGTACTATCACAAAAGAAATGATAAGTGCTATCTTGTTCCTAGTATAGGAAACCAAAATTATTAGAAATTTGAAGTCCTGTGCTAGAATTTTGTCAAGGGAATAAGATCACACTCTGATCAGATATATCTGTTGTAGGAAATTAAATAAATTAAACACTGTACTGGGAAATCAATCATGTGTTTTGCAAAGAGTTAAGAGGTTTATTAGCAGGTGTATTTAAATTTAGAGAACATAACACCCATACAGAAGCTAATAGGATTTCCAGATTTAAATTTGAAATATTTTTTTTCTTCATAAAAATCTTTTTAATGGGTTTCCACTGAACCAGGATTTTCTGGTAAAATGGAGTTAATGCCAGCAACTCCTTCAATGGTTTAACAAACTGTGACAAGTCTCTCAGCACATACAGTGTTTTAATTAGACATCATAGTAGCAGGCAAATTGATCTCCTCTTGCTTTTTCTCTCAAGTGTCAGTTAGTTTAAGGTGAATTCCGGGAATGATTTCTGCTGAGGGGAGTGGAATTAGAGCAGCAGCTCGGCTCTGGCCATGAACTGAGTTTGTGTGTCATTACTGAAGTTAATAAGTTTCCTTTCTCAAGCATGTGCTCGTGCAGCTGAATGGGTAAATGTCAGTAAACACATGCTGAGATCCTGGTTAGTAGAACAGAATATTAAATACTTGTATGGTCTGCTATTTTCTAGGTAAAACTAACAATCGTCAAGCTGTATGTGGATTTGATTCTGAAGGTGTCAAATTGCTTCTCTGCTGTTATGAGAGGCAGGGGATAAACCAGCCCTCAGCCCCCCTTTTATATGTCCTTGATGCATAATAGGAATGAGCTTATTGTCATTTAAAAACCTGAAACTGCATCTGCCTCTTATGTATTGTTAGTATATGGTAGTGCTACTGAAGCTAAAACAACGGTTTGCATGGAGCAATTTAAATCAGCCTGACAGCTACAGTGTCGCCACACAGAATGAGCACAGTGGCTTATCGCAAGCTGCTGCAGTCCAGTCTGGGTATTTATCGGTGCTGGGGGAAAAGACAAAACAAGCAGTCACTCTACTCTCCCTAACTATTGTTCTTTTACAGGATAAAGGGAAAACCACCAACACAATCCTCATCAAAGAGTTTTGCTATCCCTTTGTGGCTTTAGGTTGGCTTTCCAGTATTGGCCCTTATTTTTATCTTTATGCATTTAAAGGGCAAAAGGTCTTGTCAACAATTGTGTTGGATGGTATATAAGACTTAAGTAATGCTCCCATATACTTTTTTTCACAATACTCCAGTGGACAGAGTACCCTGGAAGTGGAAGTATGGTTTCATTTCCCTCCTCTCTGTGTAAAGATTCAAACCTCTCACTTCCCAAAAGTATTCCCTAGTCAACAGCCAATGAAATAAAATACTTTTGTAGGGGTCCTGAGGCTGCATTATTGATCAGTGAGTGTGTGCAAAGCCATTTTAAGTTGTAATGCTTACTTGCAACTGCCATAGAAACTGTGTAGGTGACAAGTACCAGTGCACACCACTGTTTCCTGCATAATATGTTGTCAAAATATGGCTAAGGTGCACTTGATGTCAGGAAGTTAGAAAATACTCCTGGGAATACCATCTTCGAGTTACTTTAACAAAGCATTAACATTTTAAGAGAACAAAGAAACAGCCTGATATTTATCTGGGAGAGAGAAATTAGATTCTAGTATTACTCCTTATGATTTATATTTTTACTTTGTGATTTTTACTACTGGGATCAAGGACGGTTGAAACTTTGAGTTTCAAAACTACGAGTTCTCAGTATGGCTTCTAGTAACTGGCTTCTGGAAATGGCTAACTGAAGGAAAAGAAAGCTTATTTTATATTTGTTGCTACCTAACAAAAATAACTGGGAGAAGTAATATACTGTATGGTAATGTCACTGTGAACTCTATCTTCTTTCAGCATAGCGACTTGGCTTCTAAAAAATAATAAAAATAATGAACTTTTTTGTTATTTTTTTTTCTAGATCATAGTGAGGATTTTTTATAACAGATGACTGAAAAATACCATATTCAGAATGTTTTGAAGGCTGTCTCTGTTGAAATTTCATTTAAAATAATACTATATTATCAAAAGCATTTTGAATTCCCATCACATTCCAATAAATGCCCCTATTAAGAAATTTTATGTGCTTGCATTTATTAAGTTTTTTAAAAATGGAGAATGCCTAACAAGAAAATGAAACATTTTTGCTATCAAAATAAAAGATTGCAACATAATTCTACAAAATTTTACTTCTAAGAGGAATATTTTTTTGTTGTTTGTGTGCTGAGTAAGTGGATTTTTATATTGAGTCTTACTTGGCTCTTAGCACATTTTGCAAAAGCATAGTTATTGCTGACTTCACCAACAAGCCAGGGTTAAGGTCAGAAGCAATAATCAGCTTGATAATCAGCAAATTTTAAAGCAGGTCACCAAAAATAGATAGTGTTCCACGTAATGTGAATAACAGCAAAATTCCTCAACTGTTTTGGTTAGCAAGGTCAGATTACTTCACTTAATATTTCTCTTATTCAGCTAGAAATAGTGTATATGGTATTATAAGAAAGGCTTAGGTACTGAAATGGTGTATTGGGTCTGGCTGAGATGAGGTTAAGTTTCCCCATAGCAGCCCTTACAGTACTGTGCTTTTATTGGTAGCTGGAAAGGTGTTGATAATACACCAGTGTTTTGGATACTGTTGAGCAGGGCTCAAACAGCATCCAAACAGCATTCCCCCCTCACCAGCAGGCTGGCTGCGGGCAAGGTCTTGGGGCATAGCCAGGACAGCTGACTCAAACTGACCAAAGGTATTTTCCATACCATATAACATCTGCTCAGCTATAAAAGCTAAGAGAAAGAAGGGGGGGGGGGGGGCATTAATTATTAGCTCTACTTCCTGCAAAGCATCTGGACATTGCCTGATGATAAGAAATAGAGAATAAATATTTTTCTTTTGTTTCCATGTGTATACTTTGCCTTTTTTAAACTGCCTTTATCCTGAGACACAAGTTTTTTTCCTTATTTTCTCTCCACTCTGTCCTGCTGAGGAAGGGAGTGATAGTGTGGCTTGGTGGACACCTGGCATACA
>JAAGNO010024860.1:64223-79465 GCA_033439905.1 Ceryle rudis
GTGACTTCTTTATGTTCCTGAGGATATGTAATAACCTGCACTTTTATGTTCAATAGCTTGGTCAAGCACATAGATGGCTGTTTTCTGTATAGTTTGCTCTGTACAGTTGATGACATAGAACATATCACAGAATCCTGCATAGAAAAGTTTATATCCCTTATGGGATTGTCTGCTTTTTCTAGGAAAACTACAGGTTATGTTTAATAATGCTGTCTAGGGTGTTTCCTTCCAACAACTCATAGTCAGTAACTATGCAAATATAACACAATAGGCTTACAAAACAAATTGCCAGAATTTCTTAAAAGTGAAAGGTCTTAATGTAATGTACTTTTCAATTCATCTACAAATAATTCCTTTTAAAATTATCTGTTCAGAGACTGTAAACAGTAGAGGATTGCTGTTCGTCTCCAGTGAGATGATCTGTCTAAAGAGTGCTGATTAACATTCTTTTAAAGAGCTCAGCTTGTTTCAATGAGAATCGTGATTGCTTTTTGATATGGCAGCTCCTGTGAGAATTTATACTTCTTCCCACTTCAGCTGTATGTTGCTGGAGGCTTTACAGTCGCATCCAGGCATGACTTAAATGATCTGAAGCCATTTGTCACATATCCTGAAAAATGAGAAGCCTTAATGTAGAAGGATATGAATGAATAATTTTCAATGAATTATTTTTTCAGGAAATGTAACCTCTTTCTTGCTTAACTTCTCTGTGGACAACGATATTAGGAACATATTTGCTCTGTCACCACTCAAGTAATTATTTTTTAAAAAAGATTCTATCCTATACTTTTCCTCTCCATTGTATGAAGATGATTTTAGCTGGTTAAGTTACTTGATGATTTAGTATTTCTATTCACAAGAGATTTAGTATGTCTGTGAGTAAACTAGTCATTGAATGTAGAAACAGATGTTAAAAAGAGCTGTCTTCCAGAAACTCATGTTTGAAACTTCATGTAGGCCTAGCAGGTATCTACTATACCTACCAATTTACATGGCTAAGTAGCTTTCCTTATTCAGTAGTTCAAGCAGTGACGGTTTTGAGTGAGAATAACTGATCACCATAAGAGGTGGTGCCCAAAGTCATGGGCTAAACTCAGTGGATATTTTTTTTGACATTTTATAGGCATTTTACAATGATGGCCCATTGACTAAGGGAATGATAGCTGCAAACCATATCAAAGGATTTGAAGTGGGGGGAAGTTAATGAGGATGTATTGGATAGTGTAAGACCTGACTGTGATGTAAATAGTACGGAATAAGGGGTGGAGAATATTCTGGTTTTGTCTGGAATAAAGTTAATGTTTTTCATAGTAGCTGGTATGGAGTTATGTTTCAGATTTGTGCTGAAAACAGCACTGATAATTTAAGGATGTTTCAGTTACTGCTGAGCAGCACTTACACAGAATCAAGGCCTTTTCTGCTTCTCATACCATCCCACCAGAGAGTAGTCTAGAGGGCACAGGAAGCTGGGAGGGGATACAGCTGGGACAGCTGACCACAACTGACCAAAGGGATATTCCATACCATATGATGTTGGGCTCAGCATATAAAGCTGGGGGAAGAAGAAGAAAGTGGGGACATTTGGAGTGATGGCATGTGTCTTCCTAAGCAGCCATTATGCATGGTGAAGCCCTTCTGTCCTGGAGATGGCTAAACACCTGCCTGCTGATGGGAAGTGGTGAATGAATTCTTTGTTTTGCTTTTCTTGCATGTCTTTTACTTTACCTATTAAAATCTCTCTCAACTCAAGAGTTTTCTCATAATTACCATTCTGATTCTCTCCCCCATCCCATCGTGGAGGAGTGGGCAAGTGTCTGTATGGTGCTTAATTACTGGCTGGGGTTAAACCACAACAATAGCAAAAAACTGAAACAGAAGAACGCAGGACTAAACCATGCAAACTCCAGTTTTAAAAATATAATTTCTGGTTGAAACACTGTCCAGCAGTACTGACCTCAGGCTTACCATGCCAGATGTCAGTAAAATAGTCATTTATGTATTAGGTCCATACACAGGAAGGTGTTTAAAGGCAGAAATCCATGTATTGGGAAGGTGATGGTATTTTGTAATGGGAACACATTGGTCTGAGAGATGATTACTTCCACCAGACTTCCCCAGCAAAAGCAGAGGGAAGATAATGATATGATGCATCCTTTTATCCATAAGTCAGTGTCTGGATCATTGACTCAGGATATTAAAAGTGTAAATCCCTTTTCCACCTGTGGTGATGCAAACCTATAAATAATTGGTAGAGTGGTGGTATTTCTGATATCACCTTCTTTACAGTTTTTATGAATTTTTGGTCTTCCTCCTATCCAACAGCCTAACTCCTTTCCTCCTGTATCAATTGTTGGAGCACCAGTTTTGAAATTATTTCAGGAACACTTTTCTTTTATGAATGCACTAGCAGGAATGTCACATTAGTTTCCTGTGAATGTTTTTACTAATAAAAAAATCACCAACCTGGCTACACAAGAATAAATGCCTTCATGAAGAGAGCATTCTTAGACAACTGCCTAACTCCAGGTTTCCTCAGGGGAATATGATGTCAGAATAGCGAAAGAACACTGATGTCATGCTACTAAAATACTGCAGCTGCAAACCTCTGCTACTGTATGTCACACAGCAGATTCAAGAGGTAACATTTCCAAGGGTAAGAGTGGTGAGATGTTGTTTGGATAATGCAACAGTGCATTCTAAGATTCTAAGTCGTTCACAATTAATTCAACACCAGTGGTTGTCTAGACAAGTGTCATCATGTTTTATTTACCTCATCCAACAACATTGCTCCTTCTGAGAAGCTTCTTATTTCACATTTCACAGTCTGTGAAAGTCCCATTCTTTTTACTGTTCAACATGAGCACCAAGAATCTGGCCCCCACAGAGACACTTGTATCGCCTAGAGAGAAAGTGCATGTATTACTGAGAAAATGGTGTGATCTGGACTATTTTAAAGATTTTCTTTTGCACTGGTGTTTCATATTCATATTATTTTTACCTTTTAGGACTAACATTGCCTTTGAAGGAAGAAAGGAGAGATCTAGTTCATTTTCATCAAATTTCACAATCACTGTTGTTTTTTTTATACACTCAAGTTTTGCAGCTCCCATTTTTAAGAGTTTCTTTTTTCTGACTCTGTTTCAAAGTGGTACACATACTTAGTTTTAGTCCTTTTCTGCCTTCCACTTACTCACACAGTATTAATCCCATTTTCTTGTCCACAGCCATATACATTCAAACTAAAACCACTACAATGCATTCACCTTTTATACCTTATATATCACCTTGGCTGATCTAGGCTTTTTATGCTGTCTTCTTCATTATTTAATGCTATTAATTGTTCAAAGTACTGTAGAGTCCAAAAATTGTCTTCAACAAACACCCAACTATGTTATTTTAGGTCAATGGTTTTAGGTTATTTTAGGTCAAACATAAGAGAGAAATAATAAGGAAATGTATCACATATGTAATAACTCTTCTTTTTTTTTTTTTTTCCCTGGGAAGTCAACCACAGAATTGAAAAGAGTACAGTTAATACCAACATAAAACATAGACTAGAGGTAATGTAGGCCAAAGGCAGAGGAAGTGTGTCAATTATAGTGAAAGAAATAAAATACAAGAGAGTTAAGAAAAGCATCATCATACATTTGTAAGTATAATCTTAAAACTGCAGCAAGGTCTTTATTTCCACTGACCGTCATAAACCGCATAGCTTTAGGAAGAGGTAATTTTTAAGAATTTTCCTGATACTCTTATTAAGACCTAAATGAAGAATTAACATTCAGCCACTTGAAATAAGGCTCCCATTAAACCCCAAAACCAGAAGGATTATTCTGTAATCAAATATGACACGTGATCTACTTTTAATTTCTCCTTCAACATATAGAGAATGATTCCTAGCTCTGGTGCTATAAGATCTGTTTCTGTTACTACTTAGTAGATTTTCAAATATACTTTTCATGGATTGTTCCATACTTCTCAAGTTCATTCTCTAAAAATTACTTCAAAGCTAGCAAGTAAATGTCTGCCTTTGATATGATGTCTGCTAAAAGACTTTACAACTGTTAGGTGGACAGAAAGCTGTCTGAAACACAAGGTTTCTTATTCTTTCCTGAATGTTAAGTTCAGTTTTTGTTGAACGTCAATCTAAATGCAAATTGGGACCCCGCATTGCTTGTTTTACTACTCTTGGAGTGGCTTCCTTATAAGGAACTATGAAGTTCAAGGACTGAAAGTGCCAGGTCCTGGACCCCTGCAAGTGCTCTGGGAGTCCACAAAAGAGGAGAATTTTGTGGGAAATGATCTAAATGGTTCTTAGTACCTTTTGCAACATACTGACAAATATGGCTTTAGTGTATGCTTTTGTTATTGTTTACTGGCATCTATCCATTCTCTCTTAACTAATTTTCAGTTCCCAAGAGCTTGAGGGCAGTCACCTTCATTGCTTTGTTAGTACTACTTTGAACACAGAGTATGTACCCACCATTTGTAAATGACACTTTAACACTTAAGACTAAGACTAATAATCTTTCTATTCCATATGCTGATAATGTAAATAGGAAAAAAAAATCACAAATCAAATGTCAGTTTACTCCATTCAGAAAATTATGGTAAAAAGTCTGATTTGCACATTAATTATATTCTAAATAAAAAATGTTTTCCACAGATCTATTTAGTCATGTGTGTTTACTGCAACAAGAGGAGGTAAGAAAATAGGGGCTTCTTTCCTCACTTTCCCATTTCATGGTGTGATGGAAAAAGCAGTGGGCAGTAGTCTTCCCAAGGCAAGGTTACCATCACACATGAAAAATATTATCTATCAGAGAGAAATTAATCCAGCACTGTTTTCTTTTCCTCCTGCCTTTTAGCAGTCAAAGTTAAACTCAAAGGGGAATCTCATACCTATGTAAGTAACTTTACTCGCTACCCATAACAGCTTTGTAGACCCACAGTAGTTTTGAATAAATGGATGGACTCTCTTCTAGCTCATGCATTTTCAATGGAATAAGAAAGTAATTTCTGCTTATGAAGCTACCTGCAGGTGCCTGTGAATCTTGGAGACTGTCTTGTGCATAATGGTCATGAAATGATAGTTTTCAGTTCGTGGGGAAGTAAGAAGGGGGGTCAGTAGGACTTCCACCTTGGACATCCAGAAGACAGATTTTGATCTGTTTCGAAGACTAGCTGACAGAGTCCCTTGGGAGCCAATACCGAAGGGCATAGGAGCCCAGGAATGACAGACATTCTTCAAGAATGAAATCTTTAAGGCACAGGAGCAGCTGTCCCCATTTACCATAAAGTGAACCAGCAGGAAAGAAGATGGGCATGGCCACTCAAGAAGACTACAAAGATTCCAAGAGGCTACACACAGAGATTAGAAGAGCCAAAGCCCAACTATCAAGTTAGTCAGGTGTGTTTTTCTGCTTGATGGTAAGGAGGCTCTACAGAGGCATCTTAACAGGCTGGAATGTTGGGCTGAGGCCAGTGGTATGGGGTTCAATGAAGCCAAATGTCCTGCACTTGAGTCACATACAAACCCATGCAATGTTACAGGCTACAGGGGAAGAGTGGTTGGAAAGCTGCCTGGAAGAAAAGGACCAGTGGGTAGCAATTAGATGAATATGAGCCAGCAGTGTGCCCAGGTGGCATGGAAGACTAACAGCATCTTGGCCTGTATCAGGAATAGTGTGGCTGGCAGGTCTAAGGATGTAATTCTGCCGCTGTACTCAGCACTGGTGAGGCCTCACCTCGAGTACTATGTGCAGTTCTGGACCCCTCACTTCAAGAAGGATACTGAGGTGCTGGAGCAGGTCCAGAGGAAAGCAACAAGGCTGGTGAAGGGACTGGAAGGAAAGTCTTATGAGGAGAGGCTGAGGGAGCTGGGGTTGTTCAGCCTGGAGAAGAGGAGGCTGAGGGAAGACCTTATCACTCTCTACAACTACCTGAAGATAAGTTGTAGTCAGGCGGGGGCTAGGCTCCCAGGCAACTAGTGACAGGACAAGAGGTCATGGCCTGAAGCTGCACCAGGGAAGGTTTAGGTTGCATCTTAGGAAACACTTCCTCACAGAAAGGGTGACAGAACACTGGAATGGACTGCCCAGGGAGGTGGTGGATTCGCCATCCCTGGAGGTGTTTAAGAAAAGATTGGATGTTGCACTTAGTGGCACGATTTAGCTGATGTTGTGGTGTTAGGTCATAGGTTGGACTCGATGATCTCAGAGGTCTTTTCCAACCTCAATAATTCTGTGATTCTGTGATTCTGAGATACTAGCTGCTTTGAAGATGACTTTGTGGTAAAAACTATTCTAATCCTTTGACCATAGGTTTTCTTTAAGGCACAGTTTATCTGTGGTTGCAACGCTGTAAAATACATGCAGTTATCAGTGAGTCACATAAAATATATCCAGAGATACTCTGTGTGTTGATTTGAGTTACAGCAGAACTAATTCTGTTCAGTGATTTGAGTTTTTGGATAATTCTCTTCTAACTAACTGCACTAACTGAAGTCAGGAGCATAGTTTTGCTGACAGTGTCTGCTTCTAGCAGTGGTAACGCTTGATATTTACAGTTAGTACCAAGAATTGGTATGCAGACCATGGTCATTGCTAGATCTTGTGTATGACATAGAGATGTAGAAAGCAAAAGCCTACATCTGCCAGGAGGAGGAGACAGGACCGTTGACCCTAAACTGACCAATGGGATATTCCATTATTCCATTCCAATCTTTATATATCATATTCAGTAAAATGCTGAGGGATCATCTTCTTCAATGGCCAGCATCCAAGGAGGACTCTGACAGTCCTGCCTTCAATCCCTATCCATGTGTTCCTGAGTCCAGTTCCAGAATCCAGCTCCTGAATCTAGTTCCCATCTGCCACTGAGTCCAATGTGGGACTTCCCCAGTACCTTCCTACAGCATCAGTGGTGACAGTGATGCAATTGCCATCAGGGAAATGGTGTTTGATTCTGGTTTTGTATATATTTGTCTATATTTAGTTTTATTGTTATTATTTTCATTAAAGTTGTTTTAGTTTTCCAGTCCATAAGTCTCTCTCCCTTATTCCCTCTATCTTCCACTTTGGGGTTAACAGAATCTGTTATAGATCTAGTGGATGGCCCTGACCTAAGACCTTGACATTGCAAAATACTCTGCTAATTAAATTCAGTATCTTTTTGACAAAACTAGCCAGTTAGTAAACTTAATTTCCATTGAAATAGTCTTGCCCATTTTTCCTGGTTGGTTACTTGTTAAACTCTGAGTAACTTTCAAAAATGCTGTTATGGTTAATGTATAGACCAGATGAAACCAGATCTTGATTGTGATAGGTGCGGTACTGGTGGGTGGTGAAACACTGGCATTGCTTCAGAAAATTTACTATTAAGAATTAAAAAATTAAATTAAAATTAAATTAAAAATAAATTAAAAACATGCATCTAAAATAAGGATGTGAACAGGATTTGTAAAAGCTAACCCTGTTCTTTGAGATACAAATTTTCTAGAAAGTTAAGTGAACAGCAAACATGTACACTGGAGTTAAAATGAAAAATAATTCACTTCTGCTCTACTTCTGGCTCATTCCCTCTTTTCTGCTTCGTTGAATTTCAAATTTCATCTGCCTCAGCCTGCCTGCATTCAGAAATACCCTTCATAGAACCAAGGAAAAAGTGAACTAAGAGGCTTTGATGACTGTGATATATTCCTGGGCTAAAGCATTCCTACAAACAGACCTCAGCTCTACACTGCCATACCTGTTCTGTGCACACATATCAGAAGCAACTGGTGGAATGGAAAAAAATTGAAAGGTAAATGGTAACATTCATGTTGTAATAACTCCTCAGGACAAATACTGCTTTACAGTATCCCTGCTGTTACTATTTCTGACTCAGTCAGTGAATCTAAATGAAACCCAGATCTATTTCAAATCTGTGTTAGCATGCAACAGCATTCTTCTGTTCTGCTGCACACATGGGTTTAGTCAAAGTGGAGACACAGACTGCAGACCTTGAAGGAGATGCTGAAGAACACAACAAATTCCAGTTTTTTACTGTTCTTTCATACCTCAATTGTGGACAAATGATCAGCCTCAATGATCTTCCGTTTAAAGAAATATTACTGTCAAGAAAACCTACCAATTCCTGCTAGGGTTCATGAACATATCATTATATCACTTTACTGAAAGGTAGCTGGCAAACCTAATTAAGCAATAGCAATCTCATTTCTTTTGGCAAAGTATGAAAATGCACATCTGTTCCACAGGCACATGGAGGTCAGAGCTCGCTTCTCTTAAGGAAGCCTGTCCTAAGGATTACAGATGCTGTTCTGGCTGCTTACACTACATTGTTACTATTCACTTAGTTTATTTATCCTTACTTCTTCTGAACCTATGTGATAGGTACATAAATGTGTTCTATGTACAGCCCAAGTAAAGCTATATCTCTTAGTACATGCTGTCATGTTTTATGCCAAATACTGACTTGAAGTTTCCAACATGCAGCTGCATGGGCAAATATTAATGTAGCATATTGTTTTCATTAATGTCTGCCTTACATAGACACATTTTATTATTCATATTTATTTTTCATAACAATCAAAATTAGTCAGGACTTAGAAACATCCACCTACATTTTTTAATATAATAAAGTGAACAGCAAACTCCCATAATTGTGTCAATTATGTAAATAGGTCATTCTTTCTGCTTTCGTGTCATCTTCTCATATGGAAGAGCTTAAACGATATGGTAATGACATGGACTTTTATAATAATAAGGACAGTATAATAATGGAAGTATATTCATTTGCAAAACATCAAATAGGTCTACAAATGTCAACGTGAAGTTAACTTTTCTAAAAGTGAATCATAATCTTCTAGGTCTGCAGTGAATTTTTGTCAATGGCCTGGACTTGGGGATTGAGACCACCCTCAGTAAGTTTGCAGATGACACCAAATTGTGTGGGAGTGTTGATCTGCTCGAGGACAGGAAGGCTCTACAGAGGGACCTGGACAGGTTGGATTGATGGGCCAAGGCCAATTGTAATGAGGTACAACAAGGCCAAGTGCCGGGTCTTGCATTTTGGTCACAACAACCCCAGGCAACACTACAAGCTTGGGGATGAATGTCTGGAGATCTGCCCAGCAGAAAAGGACCCAGGGGTGCTGGTGGACAGACAGATTAATATGTCAGCAGTGTGCCCAGGTGGCCAAGAAGGCCAGCAGGATCCTGGCTTGTATCAGGAATGGAGTGGTCAGCAGGAGAAGGGAAGTTATCGAGCCCTTGTACTCGGCATTTGTGAGGCCTCATCTCAAAAACTATGTTCAGTTCCAGGCCCCTCATTATAGGAAAGATATTGAGATGCTGGAACATGTCCAGAAGAGAGCTACCAAACTCGTGACGGGTTTAGAGAAGAAGTTGTATGAGGAGAGGCTGAGGGAGCTGAGTATGTTTAGTTTGGAGAAGAGGAGGCTGAGGGGGGAACCGCATTGCCCTCTACAACTACCTGAAAGGATGTTGTAGAAAGGTGAGTATTGGCCTCTTTTCCTTAGTAACTACTGACAGAACCAGAGGAAATGATCTGAGGTTGCGTCAGGGGAGGTTTGGATTAGATATTAGGAAGAAATTCTTTACAGAAAGAGTGGTGAGGCACTGGAACAGCCTTCCCAGGGAGGTGGTTGAGTCACCATCCCTGGAGATATTTAAGAAATGGGTAAACCTGGTGCTTGAGGACATGCTGTAGTGGCAGGCACGTAGGGGGTTATTTTGTTTTTGAAGTTGTGTTTGATCAGGGTATTTAGGTATTTAGGTGGGGGGTTGTTTTAGATGGTTTTTTGTTACGGGTATGGTTGGACTCAGTGATCTAGGAGGTTCTTTCCAACCATGAATATTCTGTGATTCTGTGATAATTTTTACCTTCTGACGCTTAATATTAGGCAAATATTACACAAAATAAGCAACTTTGTCCAAATTCTAAATTATGTCCTTACTCAGCAATAATTAGTTCTGAGATAATAACAACTCTTTAAGGCATTTCACTGAGATCACAGTTTACTGATAGAAGATAGTCACCAGTACTTACAGCTTTATTTATTTCTGAATTTCAGTCCATTGATATTGGCAATGTACTTACCATTTCTACCTTTCTCTTAGCCAAAAGCCAACTTGTTTGGTTAAGCATATAAAAACAACTGCTTAGAACTTTATCTTTCTCTCCAAATTTTTATATGTAATTCTGGTTACTGAATGCATGTGTGGAAAGTAAAGAAAATTAAACAAATCCTTATTGTCTCCCCAAGGTTTCTCAGAGATTCTAAAATATTCGTGTGTTTGGAGAAATAATTATTACTGCTGCATTATCGGTTGCATGTTATTAAATTAAAAGTTATATATTAACAGCTGGTTTATTAGGGTTTATTAGGGTTACATATTTCATGGCAATGTTAGTGCTTCTGATGGGAAATATTACAGAAGATAAAAATTCTATGAGAGATTTGCAAATGTATATTAATTGTTGATTGAGACATACCTAATTATTTGTCAGAGTGAAAGAAACTAAAACACCTGAGAAGCTGAAAAGATACATTTCTAGGAAGCAAGGACACATGTAGTCTGGGAAATTTACTTATCCAAGCACTTGTGGTGGCATTACTATTTTTATTTCACATATTATGTTTCCTTGATTCACCTATAAGAAGACAGAATATTTCAAAGGTTCATTAGTGGCACCTAACTTGCCATGGACTTAGAAGAGAAGACTGACTTACTTTCAGAGAATTCAAAGCATCTCAGAGACATTTGTGAACTTTGCAGTCAATAGTTTCCTGAGCAGATGTCTACTTAATAACTGATTATTCATTTTATGCAACCATTCTCTGGAGCCGAGAGGAAAGTCATTGTAGGATTTTTATAATGACAAAATAAACTGAAAACAAGCCATGAAAAACAGCGTTGGGTGAAACAGTGGTGTAAAGATGAAAAAATATAAACATCCTTAATACATTTTTAAAAGATAAAATGTTTGCAAATGTCAGATAATTAATATTTTATTTGCTTGGTATAACTATATGGGTTCAGAAAATATTTAAAACCTGATTCTGAATGATTTAGGTAATGTGATGTTTTTCCAAATAAAAAAAAAACTTACCCGTAAAAACCCAAAAGGCTTCTTACAACCAATGTTCAGCTGATATTAGGCTTCATAGTACCTAGAGCCAGTGGGCATTTGCATTTTGACAGTAAAATGTCCTTAGGAAGGTAAACCTTTTCCAAATATGCATGTCCATGCTCTCTAAATTTGATACTTAGCAATAAGAAAGGCCTTGGGCATTGTGAATATGTGCATAGAAATGCACCATGCTTATCGTAGAGTCCTGTTATGCTTGCAATGCAAAAATTTACATTTTTCAAGCAAGCTGCTCATGCAAAGACCAATTATGCAGCACAGTGGATTAAATCCATCTGGTCTGTGTCCTTCTTTCTAAACTGGGGGCCTAGCCCCAAGGTTGTGACTAATATTACCACAAGTGCAGTGTAGCCAGGCATCTTTCTCTCGCCAACTTCCTATTTATATCTTATTACTAGGAGTTTTAATGTAAGTATTTAGAATAAATGTTTAACTTCAGGGTGGGCAGATGATGCTGGTGGAATCGTATAGATTCATGTTGTGGTTCTTCAGAATGGCTAATAAAGCAGTGACTGGGAGACAGAAACATTGAAAAAATATGGTTTCAAGTTATCTCAAATGTGAAAAAGATTTTTATTGGAGGTATTATGTTTTGTTTTGTTTTGTTTTGTTTTGTTTTGTTTTGTTTTGTTTTGTTTTGTTTTGAAAGCTCCAGTAGACATATCCACTACCAGAAGACACTTATGGAGCAGCAAGTCTATGGAGCTTGAGGCTTTACCCCAGAGGTAAACTTCTCAGCTACATCTAAATTGCTGAGCTGGCTAAACCCCTCTTTTCAAGTCTTTTGATGTCTGACACATTTCTCTCTTCCAGCTGCCTGCCTGAGATGGTAAGAAATACCAGTGGCTAGCATTTCAACAACTTTTTGCTAATCCAGCCTATGGTGATAAATTCTGCAGAATAAATTTTTCATTGATATTACTGCAAGTCAATAAAAAGACAGGAGAATAGACTATCTGGAGAACATGAAAAGTTAAAATATTTCTCTGTTTCTACTATATTTTATATTCTGTTGAGAAATTCAGTCCATTAAAGTAAGAAAATTCACAACTAAGATTAAATAGTGGCATTTCCTCTTGAGTATATATTTTCCTTTATCTTTCCCCCAACAATAACAGTTGACATATGAATGATATTTTGTATCTTCAGAGTGCTCTAGGGTGATTCATTTAGTGCAAGCTAAACTGTGAATCTTGCTTAACTACACTTTTCAAACCTCAATCTCCATAATTTGCACCAAATAGGAAACCTTTATTATGAAACAAAGAGCTAATATTAGCATTCCTTTGAAAAGTTGCATACCACTGAGATTTCATTATCATGGCAAAAATGCAACAAAAGTAAACATAAATAATGCAAAAGCATTTGTCAGAATCTGATCTGATTTCACCATATTATTCTTTCCTGTAAAAATAGTCTTCTAAAAGTCAAAGAAACAGACTGCCATTAAATGCAAAGCTGTCATAACCTCACCCCTAAATTAGTACCTTGGAAATCAATATAATAAAAACCCCACAGAAATCCCTTCCCTCTAAAAAAAAACCAAACCAAACCTCAGCCAAAATGAAGAGAATAAATTTTATGATGCATAATTCTCTTTTTTTTTTACTTCCTTCTGACCTCATAAGACTCATTAAATCACAAGTAGACAACTGTCATCCAGTCGTTAGAAACAACTAAAAAAATGTGATTTATATGTAAATTTGGTTTTAATTGTGTTAACAGTTACATTAACAGTTAACAGTACATAACTGGCATTTGCAAAAATCTCAGCATACTTAAAAGTCTATGCTCAATATAGTTTTCAGTTTAGAAATAGCAATAAGTTCCTGTAGTACAGTAAGTTTGAAGGCTGGATTCCCATAACCTCACACTGACTGTAAATGAAGGAGGTGATGCTAATGAGCCAAGAAAGAAGTCAAAAAAAGCTTGTGGCATCTACAGACGAATATAAGAAGACTTTAGAAAAGTGAAGGAAGAGTCTTATTCCTGAAATCTTTCTCCTATTTATAGTCTGGAAGTGAAGATCCTGAAACTCTGCAGGAAATTCAGCTTAGACGTTCTGTGTTAGTTTTTAGACAAATGAGTTACACAGTCATACTCTCCATAAATGTCTGCCTATTTGTCCTTTAATCCTTCTAATAAATGTGATGGCTTAAAATAAGTTCAACTCAAAAAGAAACATTTATAGTAAATTTCTCAATACATCTTAAACTACCTCACCTCTGGATCTGATGATAATACTTGGCTTTGTAACAGTAGATATGAAGGTATGTTACAAAGGAGGTTAGTATTGTTTCTATAGCATCATAGATCAGAGCTTGAAAGGTTATCTAGCCCACGCTACAGATCCAAGGCAAACTCAGCTATAACTAACCTACCCAAGACACATATTCATCTAATCTGTTCTAAAAAATCTTCAGTGATGGAGAGTACATACCTTCCCAGACAATCTTCTCTGTTGCAGATCTGTCTTCAAAGATGTCATTCTTTTTAAATGCCAACCACAGTCATCTTTGATCAGCTCCAAGTTCCTGACTTCTTACTCTGTCCTCAGTAAAAAAAAATCAAACAAGCAACAAAACAACCAACAACAAAGAAAAAAAAAGAAAATATTTTATTCCCTTCTGCTTGCAGCTCCCCTTTAAACATTAGAAGACTCTTACTATATGACACCTCAGTCTTTGTCTGTCTAGACTAAGTAACTCCAATTTTTCCAGTGATTCCCACTGATAATTTCCATTACTCTCCTCTAGACTGTCTCCAAATGGAAAACAACTCACTATAAACAGTGTCTTAAACCTGAATTTCCAACGAAGGAAACGGATGAACAGTGGACTGGAATGAGTGGAATGAACAGAATATCTAGTATGTTTCACAGACGTTTTTTGTATTCACACACCTGTACATGATGATTATTTATGTGGAATCATATCATTAACTAATTTGAAATATATAGATCTTTTACTGGTCTGTTTTAACACAAGGGCTGGGAATGAGAAACCTGTTGAAGTAGAGATCTTATTCTGTCTGCCATTATGTCTTAGGTTTAAGTGTAGGCTATTCTTCCTAGTTTCCCTTTAGGTATTGGGGGAAGACAGATTTTTTTAGTTAAAAGTGAACATAAACTAAATCACTGGAACTCTGTGAAGATCAGACTTGATGAAGGTTAAATAATATTTGATTCAGTAGTTAAATTATTACCTTAACTTTCATTAATACACTTCTATTAATAAATAGAGTTGCTTTACCAGACTGACACAAAGTTCTGATCAGTTTTGATTACCAAGCTCGTTTAGTGTAAACATTGAAATTTTAAGGGTCAGCAAACAAACTGGCAGCAGTTGAGGGGACGTAAATCTGGTTTAAGTTGGGCCCCCAATGAAGCTGGCTCACTTTCCACCTTTTGTTGAATCAGAGAAATTTACTGAACCCCCACAGCTGAAATGTTACTCCTTGAGGTCTTTACAGAATAAGAGAAGTCTACAGTGAAAAATATGGAATGGAAATAAATTAAAATAAAACCCCTTCATTAATTACTTTTACCAGGAAATTAAAGCATCTCTTTTCCTTTTTTTTCCCCTCTATTCTTTTGCCCTAAATAACATCATACATAATTGTTTAGATACAAGGCATACTTCAAAGATTATTAACTTATGACTATAGTTCTAAAGAGGCCTAACCATGTAATTTCTTTGCTTTCAATATAAAGGCTATATTGGCAAACCATGAATGCATTTTATTAAGCCTTGCTAAATTTCCATTAGTTCTCAGAGCTATAGATTTCACTCAACTTAAAATGAAAAATCATTATCCTCTGAAAACAACATTTTCTTGCTTAAATATGTAATTAATATGTGATTCAAAATTCCTTGAATCAATCAGCCAAAGGTGAGAGTGTTATTGAAGAGTGATTGGAAGGCATATGAACATCTAAGACAATACTGAGCTTTTGCAAATAAAATGTGTTCAGTTGATCTAAATGACAAATACAAGCATGAAAACCACTGAATGTATCCTGCTGTCACTGCTAACTATAAAATATGATGGAACATTTGGATTGTTAT
>JAAGNO010024860.1:89558-116112 GCA_033439905.1 Ceryle rudis
TATGTCCACAGCATTCTGCTGCAGAAGCTGGTGGCTCATGGCTTAGACAGATGGACTCTTCGCTGGTTTAAAAACTGGCCGGATGGCCGAGCCCAGAGAGTTGTGGTGAATGGAGTTAAATCCAGCTGGTGAGTGGTCACAAGTGGTGTCCCTCCAGGCTCAGTTTTGGGACCAGTCTTCTTTAATATCTTTATCAATGACCTGGATGAGGGGACTGAATGCACCCCCACTAAATTTGCAGATGACACGAAAATAAGTGGGTGTGTCACTCTACTTGAGGGTAGGACGGCTCTGCAGAGGGATTTGGACAGGCTGGAGAGATGAGCTGAGGTCAGTGGGATGAGGTTCAACAAGGCCGAGTGACGGGTCATGCACTTCAGTCACAGCAACCCCAGGCAACACTACAGGCTTGGAGAAGAGTGGCGGGAAAGCTGCTTGGGAGAAAAGGACTTGGCGGTGTTGGTTGACAGCCGGCTGAACATGAGCCAGCAGTGTGCCCAGGTAGCCAAGAAGGCCAACAGCATCCTGGCCTGTATCAGGAACGGTGTGACCAGCAGGAGTAGGGAGGTGATCGTGCCCCTGTACTCAGCACTCATGAGGCTGCACCTTGAGTACTGTGTCCAGTTTTGGGCACCACGGTACAAGAAGGACATTGAAGTACTGGAGTGGGCCCAGAGAAGGGCAACAAAGCTGGTGAGGGGTCTGCAAGACGTGCTTTATGAGGAGAGGCTGAGGGAACTGGGGTTGTTTAGTTTAGAGGAGACTGGGAGGAGACCTTATTGCTCTCTACAGCTACCTAAAAGGCTGGTGCTGGTCTCTTCTCCCAAATTGCTAACAATGAAACACGAGGAAATGGCCTCAAGTTGCATCAGGGGAGGTTTCGACTGGATATTAGGTAGAAATTCTTTACTGAGAGAGTGGCTAGGCACTGGAACAGACTGCCCAGAGAGATGCCGGAGTCACCATCCCTGGAGGTGTTTAAAAAATGAGTAGACATAGCACTTGAGGTTACCGTCAAGTGTATAGAGAGATGTTAGGATGAAGGTTGGACTAGATGATCCTAGAGGTCCTTCCCAACCATAATGAATTTATGATTCTATGATCAGGTGCTGTATAAACAGACTAAAAAAACATAGTAAGTTATGAACAAACTCAATTTACTGCAGTTTCTGCCTCTCAGTAGACTTTTCACCTCATGCAAACCTAAGCATTCTTAATATCATCACCTTGGGTATGTGGAAGTGTTCTAAGATAAACAACAGTAAAATGTAGAGATGGCTAAGATATTTAGGACTGAAGTCTGGCTGGAGATCAATGCTTATTCTTAGACATAAAAGATTTCCTATTATGTTCTTACCTCTATAAACACACATTATAAAATGTACTTGGCACTTATCTTGATTGTACTATAATGTAATTTGTATTCATCAAAATTCTACATTTGTTATTTAAGCTGGCAGCTAGTGTAATTTAAGATTATGTAAGCTAATAATTTAAACTGTGATATTTTATGGTTTTAAAGTATGAAAATGCTAATATTCAATAATTTGGTATGCTTTTACAGCAACAGTTACTATAGAAGCTACTTTAGTGATATTTAATGTTAGTAAGTATTTTTAGCATTGTTGCAAATTTTTCCTTAAAAATAATTTAAGGAGTCATTGCAAACAAAATTCTCTATGTCTGTTAATATTGAGATTGAAACTAGTAACTCAGTCTGTCTTCATCCAGTTGCCTATCAAATTTGTTTCCATTTGCTTATACACCTCCTTTTTCTGTTCCTTCCCTGTTCCTTCTGTTCTATGTATTTCTGTACATACTTGTCCAAATAGTAGGAATAATAGTTTTTAATTCCTCTGTGTGGTGTGTTTAGTATATAAATTAAGTTGGGATTTCCAGTACCTGAAAGTCTCTGACACTGCTAAGCCTCTCTGTAAAGAACACTACTGAATCCCTTTGTATAGATTACCTATCTGCCCAAAGAAATCCACATTACTCTGGAATTCATATCATTTAGCTCTAATGGGATATGACAATGAAAAATGAGGATGCCTTTACTCTGCTGGGAGCTCACTTCATCTTTTGACCTTACTGTACTCCCATGTTGAACAATTTGAAACAATCCTAGACCTGTGGCACAAGATTTTATTTTCTTTTTTATCTAGAAATAAACCCTTTTCATTCCACTAAGATAAACTCCATAACTGATAATAAACTTGCTCACATTACTTCTCTCAAATTATTGAAACTATCCCTAATGACAATAAATAAAGAGTAACTTCTCAGTTGGTAGTTTTATTGTATCAAATTCCTAAAAGTATAATGAAATTGTTCCAAAATGTAAAAATACTAAGAGCTCAGGAAAAGTGATGCAATTAGTGCCTGTATTCATCATTGTGTGTCATGAATGCAAGAAAGGAAACAAGTGGGATTTTGAATAGCCATAATGGAAATTACTGAAAATTTTGCTTAGGAGTCAGCATAACACTTGTGAAAAGAGCAGCGTAACTTAACAGCCTTCATGCAGATGTACAAATTAGCAAAATATTTCAAATAAAAATTCAGATATGTTTTGCATTTTAAATATAACACAAATACCTATATAAAAGCAGATACATTCAATTTAAATGTATACATATATATACACATATATCTATATTTACCTAAACATGTGTATATATCTTCTTGTGAATTTCTACATGCCTGTGCATATCTGTGTAGTGATTTGTGTCTTTAGACTACTACATTGCAAATACATGCATAACAATGGGAAATTGCCCAACAAACTGGAAAATGCACCAGCAGATTTAGAACATGGAAGCTGCAAATGTTTCCCTTTGTGGCAATAATAATGCTGTGACAACAATGCCAATAAATATGTTGTAATTCTATTTTATCTTCATGTAGCTGGGTAGATTTACAGAGCAATACTTAAAATTAGCACATGCACATAGTATGCTTACATTTTGGTAATGGTGTATCTTCTGTTGATAAAATAGAATAATTATACTACAGTAGCATTGTCATGATATAGGAATCCCAATTTCACCCTAAATTATTTCACTATAGATATCTTCAATATAAAGAATACTATCTAGGCAGTCATGCCTGATGGTGAGTAAACGTTGCAAAATACATAATATTATTTAACAATATGTAGGTATTTTCACTTGAACAGCATGCTGGCTGAAGAAATATAAACAGCGGCTAATGAGCAATGGCAAAATGTGAATTTGTTAGAAGAAAAAAGTCTCTACGATGTCTATTCTTGTTTCCAGTCTTTAATGATCTAAACGATCTAAAAGAACAAAAAGCATATTAATAGAATTTGGTGATAATCAGTCTGATATTACATGGAAAGGAATATTGAACACAACTGTAAGAGATAAAGAGATAATATGTTTCAAACATAGTGGTAAACAGTAATATGAAGTTAGACATAAAAATAATGGCAGTCAATATATACAGCTAGACTGAAATAAGGTCACTGCTGAAGTATTTTTCATCATGCTGGATACAACTAGAAAGTATTGAGACGACATGAAATATTATACTAGTCAACCAGAGGAAGCATTTAGACACAGGGACATGCTTTCCACTAAGGAGAGAGAGAAGAACAGAAGCAAAAACATACCAGTGTTGAAACTGTCAGTGCAGTGTGATTTTGCAAATGCATAATTAAACAATGGACTATATATGTTTATGTTTTTTCAACAGCACAGAGCTCTACCCCATCAACAAAGCTACTTTTCCTCTGCTGCTCCCATTTATTTAGATTACAAGCTCTTCAGAGCAGGGACCGTATTTTTTTGCAAAAACCTTGAGTGCAGCAAGGTTTCTGAGGTAATATAATATCATCACACTAGGTGTTAATAATTATGATTCATTGTGATGTCTTCTTCACACATTATCACAGTATTACCTAATGATAGCCTTGACACTATAAGGGCCTACAAAACAAACCTGTAGTTTATTTAACATAGTTAATATATTTCAAATGTATATCTTATGTACCTCTAAATATTAATCTTTTGTCATTTGTACTTGCCAGACATAAAAAGCCTTTTTGACTGGTAAACAGGTTTTCCACTGCAAAACAATTTCTGAGTATTCAAAAACTGTTCCTGTTTGTCATTAAGACTAAATCAAAATCTTTTGAAATTTAAATTATAGTGGATAAAATAAAAAGAGAAACTGCAGTATGCCACAGAACAGCCATCATCAGCACAATTATTTGGGCCATGGGAAAGAGTGTCAAATTCCTTCCCTGTTCAATTTGAAGTTGGAGATGTTTATTCTGCACTTGTATCTCTTTACCTGACTCCTCTGAAATGGAAATCTTTCACAATTTCAGAAATAGGAGACTAGTTATGTCTAAATTGTAGTAAAAAGGGTACCCTGCCAGGCTAAAGCTGAATGAGGTCAAGGCTTCACAAGTTTTTTTCTCATGTTTCTGTCTTGCACATTCATTTTGGTTTCATTCACTGTTTGGCTTCCCTCTGGCTGCTTCCATGGACTGCCATAGACACATAGAAACATAGTGGGTATCCTGGGGAATCTGAACTGTGCCTTGATGTTTAATTTTAGGCAACTGACATCCTCTCTTACAACCCAGAATAGCAGCCTGTGCTAAAATCTTTTCTAATGTAGCACTAATTTGAATGCAGTTGTTCCCCAGAAATATCTAAACTCTTTTGCTCATAATTCCATGGAAATTGGTGAATCATTGCCCAAATATACATAAAAATAGTTCATTAGTGTAAAGAAACAAAGAAAAAAAAAAAAGTCCTCTCTAGTTCCAGTAGATAAACCAAAGGAAAAAAATGGATTAATTTTTTTCATACCTTCCTGCTCTCTTCTCTGTCCTCGTTTACTGTACAATACGCAACAGAAAAAATCATACCCTATCATTTAATGTGACATTTAAATATATAAGATATTGCAATTGGATAGCAAACAGATCTTTTGTTTCCACTGTTAGGCTAGAATTACAGGGAGTTGCTCTGAAGAAAGACATTGACAAAAAAACACAGGATTACAGTGAATGACGCTTAAAAAATATTAAATATATTTTTCCCAACACTCCAAACTTCCATGTCTTCAATTTCCACATATAAATTATCTTAAAGCAAATTACAAAAAAAAACAGTAGAATAGATGTCATATTCCAGACCACACCAAAAATCACATCAGCCTGCAGCATTAGACCTATAGGAATGACATAGAGGCTGCTAAATGCTTTTGTGTATAACTACGGAGACATTGAAATAATTTATACTGTTTCTACATTCAAACTATTTCTTTATGTACATCTCAGGGGGTCCTGTTGCTAGATGAAATCTTCTTAGTATTTATTCTTTGTAATCTGATATTTGGGAAGTATCTGAGTGATTTATTATGACCTCCCTAGGAGTGACCATAGCAAGGCATAGGAGAAAGGAGAAAGCAGCGTCTACCAAGCAGCGTGACTGCAGCAATCAGATCTGCTGGGAAGAAACAGACTGCAAGTGCACATGTCAATGGGGCATACATATTCAAAAAGAAAATGAAACTAAACCTATTTTAATACTAGCATGAATAATTTGCTATAGCACCAGAATAGGACTCAACACCTTTATCCACTAAGTGACCTCCAGCAAGTCCTCTTTGTTTTGTTTTTTTTTAACTTCTATAAAACAAGGATTACCATGAGACTTATGAACACAAGTAATCATAGGTTGCAAAAAAAGACAAGTGTCAGGTATATTGGAAGAAATAGCAATGTCATAATGAAAATTCAGGAAGCTATTTTTCCCTTTTCTAGCACATTTACATGGAACTGCACCATATTTCAGGGCACACTTATGGGCATCATACCTCAAGAACTTTTTGGTAATCTAGATAAGCTAATGCAAACACTCAGATACTAAAGAAAGATTGAGAGGACTGGAATTACTTATTTAAAGAAGACTAACCAAGGATAAGATAATTAGCTTTGGTGATGTAAAGTGCTGCTATGAAAATAAAGTATTCCATGTTCTGATGGACAGAACAAAAATTTAGTGTTTGAATTTAAGAAAATGAGGTTTAGGTCAGTCCACAGCAAAAAAATCCTCAACATAAGGATAGCTAAGTAAGGAGGGAGAAGTGGGAATGAGAAACATTAGAAAATAATAATTCCAGAACATTTTCAGGAAAGTTACCTTCTAAACATGTTATGAGAGAGGAATACAGACAATATAGCACATACCGGATGGATTGAATTACAGTTCTTGCTCAAGGTCTTGTCATCCCTCATACAGACATTAGCTATCACGCTATATCACCTTTTTGGAATGGGTTTATAGCCTGCCCAATCCCAACCTGAGTCCTGGGTCACAGACTCCAAGATAACAGCTGTTATTATGTCATCAAATCTAGCCTCAGATCTCTCTCTGAAAATCTGTGAAATTGTCTTATCAAAATGGCTTTAAACCAAATTCTTCAAAACAAAACATTATTTATTTTTCCATTCATCAATTCAGAAAATGCTACTATTAGCTCCTTATTCATCCTGGATAGCCTACCTTACCCCACAGCACTCAACACTACCATTCTTCAAACATATCACACACTGAAAAGTTTTCCAGGACAAAACACTTTTTATTGATGAATGATAATGATATGCAAGCAGGTAGACATTAACGTGAAAGACAGATAGAATCAGATATGGTATTCATAAAATAAAATTTAGGTCTTTTCCAAGTTCATGATAGACACTGAAAAAGCTAGCTCTATTGTATTAGTCTGAGAGATTTCTTTGTTACTTCCTTCCTAAATAAAGTAGAAATAAATTTAGATCTGTGAGGCCTGCATAGATCACAAAGTGTCAATAGCTTACTTTTCACAAGGGAAAAAATTAGTAGTCCAAGAAACATTTGAGATTGATTTTTTTTTTCAATGCTTCCAGTGGGGGGGGGGGAACCACAAAAAACAACCAACATAAACAAAGGGATTTTAAGATCAGAAGCAACCAGAAATCAAGGGTCAGAGAGAGAGTATGATGGAGAGCTTGAGTTGACAATGACAGGAGGAAGGGAAAGGCATTACTTAAAATCAAGCCATCAAATTAGGAAGAGGAAGAAAGTGCTTTTATTTTCTTTGTTGGAGTGTAGCATTTTTCTTGAGAATGCTTAAACATCCTGAAGATACTGCAGAAGCAGCATACCATGAACTGATCATCTGGAGAGCAAATTTGCAATGTGGCACCTTCACTCCGTATTGTGATAGCAAGTGAGATTTATCAATTTGAATATAAATGCAATTTTATGACTGTTAATCGTATGGGATCTTCACAAGGGACCTTTTCATTTGAATCCTTGAATGCTTCTTGTCCTTAAATTTCACCTGGATGGTTTAAATTAAGCAGAAAAACTTTTTTCTTCTTTTTCTTTTTGACCATACCAGAATGTGATAGGCTTTTAGAAAACCTCCCCATATTTACTTGAATTTATCAAGAGATACAAAACCCTGTCACTAACGATAGATTTTTTTTCCATAATTGATGAATATGCATAACTGCTTTCCAGCATGAATATCTGGTTCAATTTCTAAAAACTGGTTCTTGTTATGATGTCTTCCACTAGATAAAAGTGGAAAATACTTACATGCTGTAATCCAATCTCCTTACAATCTTATTTTTGATATGTTCTGTATTTCACTTTAACGTGCTTTCTCCAATCCTTCCATCATTTTTGCTATTTTTTTTCATGAACTTTCCCTAACTTTTATCCTTCTTTTAAACTATGTAGAGACCAAAATTATAGGGAATATCCTGATAACACTCCCAGCAATGGTAAAATCAACTATGTGCTCTAATTCACTTTTCCTTCTCCAAGACACAGATTAGTTCTTATTGCTACAGGACTGTTCTGAAAGCTGGTTATCTTGCCACTGTGAGTCTTGGATGTTTTCAATCTCTTCTTTCAGGAAAAAAATCTTATTCTGCAGCTGCAAATTCCATTATTAAATTAATATCTTTCTATCTGGCTGCATTAGAAATACTTCATTTGGATATGACCATTTTATCAAGCTATCCAGATTATGGCATCTACCTTCTCATTATTATTTACCATTGTGATAAATGTTATGCCTTTTGCATGTTTTATTGTTGGTGATTAGATAATTTCTTCCTTATTATGCCTTAATGGATAGTTTCCTGTTTTATGTGGAACACCATTGTCCTATATACTGATGATACATACATCTTTTTAAAAAGTCAGTTAACCAGTTCTCGATCCATTCAAGATATTATGCTTTACGATACTGTACTATGCCTACAACCTAGATTTATGAAACAGTGAAAATTAATGGTCTGGAAACCTTAAAAGTTCTTTCAGCTTCAGATTGCTCTAGCCTGTTCTCATCAGAATCTTCTCTTCATTAAGGAGACATCAGAAATCATGCTTATGTAGTCTCCTTCTGCACTAGAAGGCAATCTATCATTACAACTCCATAATAACTTGTTTTCAGACAAACAAGGTTGACACTAGCAACATAGAGGGCAGTTTACCTTCAGGCTTTCCTGCTTTTCCCTTTATGGAATGGAAAAAAACTGCTAAGAAAATCTTCTACCTAGATATTCTTTAAACATTTCAAAAATTGGAATTATCTCTGCATTCTGATGTAAAATTCCTTTTATCTATTCCAAAATATTTTTGCTAGTAATTTTCTAAACCACCTTACATTTATTATCAGACTTGATAACTGTTGAGTGAAGAAGACAATGTGCATTGATCCATGTACCACAGAGCTCCTGTGTCTCTCAGCAACAAGGATGCTTTGAAGACAGGATTCCACCCATCTTTAAGTCCTTTTGAATTAACTGTACTTCTTTAAGTGGCAGTGTGTAGCATAAGAAAGATCACCTATCAGTTAAGCTCTCAGAAATACACCGTCTTTTAATGTCATGAAAGAAACACTAAAAAAAAAGAAGACTGAACAGAAAGTTAAAAGTCTGTTCTTAAATTTAAAAGTAGAAGCAATAATTTCAGAAATTTAATTTAGAAATTTACTAACAGCATAATTAAAAAAAAAACCTGGTGACACTAAGAAAACAATCTTTGCAAGATATTTTGAAAAGGTTATTAAAATTAAAGTATTAAAATTATCTGGGATAATTTTAAATTCTGGAAAAATGTCAGTGTCTCTGATGGCAAAAGGAAAAAGAAAAATCATACAGTTAGAGTATGGGTGGTATTTTTAGGCTTAGACCTGTTCACGTTCTACAGGGAGGAATATTCAGGTCAATGAGTTTCAGAAACCCTTCTCACCAGTGGAAGAATAGTCTTGTTAGGTTACAGCACAGTCCATCTCTCCACATGACAGTGGTGCTGCAAGATTCACAGAGACTGTCCAACAGCAGGACAGAGTAACATATGCTGGCACATTTTACAACCCCTAGTAATCTGTACTTCAATCAATGCCTGAGCAAGCAGTGATAGCTTTGTTCAATCACCTTTTGAGGTACTGTGGACTTGTAGCAAATTGGAAGTCCTTTAAGATAGGGATCTATAGTTTGTGTAATGTACAGAATAATTAAATTTGTCTTACTTACATATGCCATATAGTTTTCATTTTATGACCCTAGTTCACAGAGGGAGTGAACAATCATTGCCATTCATGATTTTTGAGTCTTGTTTTGAGGTAGCAGTGTCTGTTTCTTTTACAGAATCTGTTCTTGTCATATTCTTTCTGTGTCTTTTCTAGTCCAATTCCTTCTTTGTTTTGTTTTAACTCTTACTGTAACTTTACCTCCTTGAAAAATGCTTCCATATCACAGGGGACTGGAATTATTTCAAATGTGGATACATGATCAGTTTTTACAGTGTTGTAATGATACTGTCTCTGTTGCTGATACACCTTTTCCCACTTTTTCTCCTGCTTCATTTTGGTTTTTAGAAGTTTTTCTTCATGGTCATAGTAGCTAGACATCTCTCCTTTATTTGTGTAATGCAGCAAACACTCACTGAGAGTGTTAGAGAGGTTTCTTATTAGTCATTCTCTTGCATAGTCAGCTAAGACAGCAAATTCTCCTAGAGTATTGTTTTACTGCAGTATCTGAGATCCTTTCTCTGAGCTCCTTTCTCATAGGGTAGGTAAAAATGGCTTAGTAAACTTCATGGGGGTCTTTGGTTAGATATAGTGTCAGGATATAGTACCTCTTAAATTTTTCTGACCTCTAAAACAGGTAATGGTGTCTAATTATCTGCAAGTTGGAGAATTTGTCACTGCCATTTTTATGTACGGTATAATTAACTGTTTTCTTAAAATGATATTAATTTGCTGATTTTCATACTAATGAGTTAGAGAAATTTTCCAATCTTCATTTGCAGTTCCAATTTTCAAGTCAATTTAAGTAAGCATTAGAAAATGGAGTATATTTGATATATTTTAGGTCTGTCCTCTGCCAGCAAAAGTGCAGATTGATGTATGACAAATCCTATTTTTGTGAACTCACTGCTCCCCAAAAGACATATCTTTTAGACAAATAAAGCAGGGGGATTAAGGTAGTGGAGGAAAAGAGTGAAATGGTAAATTCATGAGATTTTATGATATTGCAGCAGTGAGTAAACATCACTGCAGTTCTCAGTCATTACAATTACTATCACAAAGAAGGATTTGTTCTGTATTTCTTGCACTTGTTACAGCCTTTGTCATCAGGATGATAAATGTTGTATACATGTCCAGTGACATGCATACTTCTTGAATTACAGTGGTGTGAGATGTCCCCTGTCCTTTATGGTTTTCCATCATTTCTGAATAGATGGAAAATATTATTTTGTTTTGTGTAACTGTAGTTGTAACTTCACCTCCTTGAAAAATGTTTTTCTTTTTTTTTAATGTCAGAAAATTAATTGTGACTGGGTATTTACAATGAGATTAACAGCTTCAAATGTAAATTTCCATTTCATTCCTTATTTATGAAAAAATGTCTCTTTTTAATTTTTTTCTTTTTGCTGGAACTTTACACTAAGAAAAAGTTACCATGGTAAATTCACCCTCAAAAAGAAATTGAAATAAAAAAGCATGTTCTGTTAAGTATATAAAGAATGATATTACCCTCAGTGCAATCTCTGGAACATAGAGGGCACTGTTACATTAATGAAAATACCATTTTACAAACTGAAACATTTAGAATTGCTTTTAATGTTAGTAACTAAAGCAGCAGTATGCTATAGGATAGTGATAGTTATGACGTAGCTGATCCTGTATGTAAACAGGCATTTCATACAAAATGTAAATAGAATCACATATGCAGTGTATTTATCTAGAATGAATAAGAAATAAAAATGTCCATGTAGAGATTACTTTTATTTATTATTATAATTATTGTTGTTATTATTATTTATTGGGGGTTTTTTGAGTAAGTTTTCTCTTTATACTAGTAAATTCTATAGCTTTAAAACAGCTTCATAATATTTTAACCTTCAGAGACACATCTTTAATCCCTCTAACATATCTTGGAAAGTATATTTAGCATATAACTGGTAGATAGTGATGTATCTTACACAGTAAGGAGATCCATAATCACAGATGAAGAAACTGAGTAATTTTACTTCTGTTCTGTTGGCTTCATGAGTAAGAAGTCTACTCATAGTGCCATAGTTCTTTGTTCCTGTCATCTTATGCTTCCTCTGCTCACCACAATCAGCAGCAGTATTAAAGGAAGAGGAACTTTAAGCAGACTGTTTTCTTGGGTGGCCATGCTTTATTCTGTGCCCTAGAAGACAATGCAATTAAGAACTACTCTTGTAGGTCAGAAGACAGAAAGCAGACATCATTTGTAAGACTATGATAAAGGCAGAGAACAGCAAGTTTCTGGTTGGGAGAATTGAGAATATCTAAGAGACAAGTATGAAGACTGTACCTGAAGTCCTTTGGAGTTGGCTGCAAAACCTCTTTTGGTGGCACAGCCTCCTGAAGGGGGTCTGGCCTGGATGCTGGTAGACATTGTACTCTGACAATGAGTAGAAAGTTGTTTAGAACTACTCTGATACTTCAGGTTCATGCTTCATTTATTATTCAGTTTCACTGGAGAAGCATTCTCACACAGGCTGAGGTTCATTACTTCAGGAACAAAGATACTAACATTCACACATCTGCTGAAAGACTGAGAAGAAAGGTAATACCCTCTTCAGCACCATCTTGTGTCTTGTAGCCCGGTCTTCTTCTGTGTGCTTCTATATTTGAGAGCAATGAATCTGTACAGTAAACAAGTCCTGAATATTTCAGTTCACCCATTTATGGAGGGAGCTTGGTGTCTTGAGTAGCAGCCAGAGCCTGGAAACTCTCATGACAATTGTCATGAATCTTATGGAAGTTATATAATTATAAGAAACTACATTTTCCTAGCAAATCACATTAAATGTAGAACTAAGACAATGCCATAGGATCTATTTTTAATTAGAGCTTCCTAAGAGCCACCATATAACATACCAGTAGCATTGACTCTCTCAGGTTGGACAACACTGAGATTGGACCTATTTGCTTGCAGTTACTCTGTTGAATGCAGGTAGCCTGGAGTTCAAGAGTGTAAATCCAACTTCCGTTATTTTTTATGCTAAGTACTTAAGTAAATGGGTGTGTATGCATATTAGTTCAGTCAAAGGTTCAGTTAAAGCACAACTGATTAAGAATGGAGCCATAGACGAGAAATTAAGAGGACATAGTATTGATATGAAAATTGCTGTTTAAATATGTGTCAGCTGGATAAGGATACTGCTACATTTGGAAATTCATGCCATCAAAATTCATCAAACATGACCTGAAAAAAAAAATAGCTACTGATTCTATAGTTAACTTCTTCTTATTAATTCTTAAAATAATCCTTCTCCTAAGATGTTTAGTTTCTCTGTATCCTAGGAACTTCTAGTGTCATGACCCACAGAGTTGTCTTAAAGCCATCTACGGATGTTGATGCCTTCTGTCAGATAGCAGAGTCCACTCCTACTGTTTCCAGCGGAGACCATATTTTTCTCTAATTATCTTTTAAAGAATAATTTCTGCGCCACATAAGAAGATTATGCTAGAGAACACTTTTACAGTTCTGTGTGGACATGTAAATATATTGAAGATAAGAGGAAAAAAGGTAACATTTTAACCAAAATTTTAGAAAATTGAATAAACAGTTGCTATGGTCCTACTGTGAACAGAAACTTCACTGTTGCCTAAAGATAGAGTAGGACTAGGCATTAATCAAATTAATCTTAGTTTAGAAAGATAACTAGAAATTAATAAATTGTGTCATTCATATTTGATAAACATTTTCAATCCAATGAAAATTTGTTATCATCCCATAGTCCCTGTTGAAAGTTAACTATTATAAATCAATTAATATTAGCAGATACTTATTCAGGATTTCCATACTTTTAAATTCCTAAATTAAACAAACAAACAAAAATGTCCAGGAACACCTCTAAAAACAATCTTGGAAGTAACTGTTAACATAGTATCATTCTTGTAGTATCAGCTCCTGGAATCAGGTGATTGATAGAAAATAATTTGGGGGATTCTGATCAAGTAATTTTTTGAGACATTTGTGATAACACAACTAAGATCAAAAAACTAAAAATCGAGTTAAAGAAACCTCCAACATTTAAGTTTATTTTATGAATTATATTAGATCTTGTAGTGTTGTGTGTATGAGTGTGCTTTTGAAATGCTTAGAGTTATTTTACATTTCTGTAGCTCTATGCAGTAAATAAAAAAGGTAGCTCCATGTTCCTTTTTTTTTTTTTTTTTGTCTAAATGTCACTTCTCCAAAGAAAATATTTTCAATTTCGAGTTAGGAAGAACTTTTGAAAGATTGCATAGCCTAGACTAATATTTTGTAACCCAGAATCCTACTCAGGATCTCTGATGGAAGCATTGAGAAGGACAAAAGAAGACTGGAAGCCTGAAAATATTGAGCTCAAAAAATTGATGCAACAATTTTTTCCATGTCATAGTTGTGGCATGTTTTCAAACTCATTGATATATTTGAACTCTACATTGAATGATGCTTTTTTGAAACATGAAAAACTTCAAGTCATCCTACCTTAACTATGTCAGAAGTGTAAGACTGTATATTTACTTCTCAGAGCTTCTGGACAAGACATAAAATAAATATTTCTCAAGAAACAAATTAAAATCTAATTCTGTTTAAAAAAATTCCCTGGAAGTAGCTGAAGGAGCAGATGTATCTGATGTAGAAAGAGAGTTAGGTGCCTTAAAATGAATTAACTTCATTACAGACTGGGGAGACATGAAGAAACATTCTTCATGTGGTTTTAAAGAATTATACATATGAACTGGCTGGATGTCCAGGTCCATAGGGTGGTACTAAATGGAGTTAAATCCAGTTGGTGGCCAGTCAAGAAGGGTGTCCCTCAGGGCTCAGTACTGGGGCCAGTTCTGTTTAATAACTTTATTGATGACCTGAATGAGGGGGTTGAGTACACCCTCATTAAATTTGCAGAGGACACCAAGCTGGGTGAAAGTGTCGATCTGCTTGAGGGTAGGGAGGCTCTGCAGAGGGATCTAGACAGACTAGATCGATGGGCCAAGGACAGTGGTATGAATTTCAATAAGGCCAAATGTCAGGTTCTGCACTTTGTCTACAACAACCCCCAGCAGTGCTATAGGTCTGGGGAGGAGTCGCTCAAAAGCTGATTGGCAGAGAGAAACTTGGGGGTGTTGATTGATAGGCAGCTGAACATGAACCAGCAGTGTGCCTAGCTGGCCAAGAAGGACAATGGCATCCTGGCCTGTATCAGGAATGGTGTGGCCAGGGAAGTGAATCTGGCCAGTTGTAAGGCCAGGTCTCAAGTACTGTGTTCAGTTTTGGGCACCTCACTACAAGAAGGACAATGAGGTGCTGGAGCTTCAAAAGAAGGGCAGCTAAGCTGGTGAAGGACCTACAGCACTTGCCTTACGAGGAATGGCTTAGACAGTTAGGGTTGTTTAAGCCTGAAGAAAAGAAGGCTCAGGGGAGACCTTATTGCTCTCTACAACCCCCTGAAAGGAAGCTGTAGAGTGGTGCGGGTCAGTCTATTCTCCCAAGTAGCAAATGATAGAACAAGAGGAAATGGGCTTGTTGCACCCAGGGAAGTTTAAATTAGATATGAAGAAGAATTTCTTTACTGAACAGGTTATCAGGCACTGGAATGGCTTTGTCCAGGGAAGTGGTTGAGTCCCCATGCCTGGAGGTTATTTAAGAGTTGTGTAGACGTAGTGCTGAGAGATATGGTTTACTCAAGGTCTTCTCAATATTAGGTTAATGATTGGACTGGATGATCTAAAAGGCCTTTTCCAGTCTAGGAAATTTTGTGATTCTGTGATTCTGTGAACTGGCAAGCCTTTAAAAAGACATATTTATGACATTAATAAAATCCACAGATATTTCTTGACATAAATTTATCATATTTATAATTTACAGCCTATAAAGTTTTGTTAAAAGCCCCAAACTAATCACTAAAAGATGCCTATTGATCGAGACAAAGACCCACAGACTTTTCATGAGCTGTATCACAAATTAGTTTCTTTTTTGCTCAGCGTTATGTATTCAAATAGACAAGGAAAAAAGATGCTTATGAGCTAAGTGATCTTAAATGTTTTTTATTTTTCTGAGTTTGATTTATATTAACAAGGCAGCCTTTTCTCCTTAAGGTAAGCTGTCATAGCTGATACATCTGGGACGGTCCCCTACGACTCATCTGTTCTGTTCCGCTCCTGGCAAACCATAATAACTTCACATTCAGAAAATCTCAACTCCAGCACTGCAATTACCACTGTTTTTCTTTTCCAGTTCAGTTCACAGCTTTCTTAACCCAACCACTTGCAAAACACTTCTTCATGCTGCAGTCTTTTCTTCTCCTTCCTTTCACATTGACAAGCTCCTTTCCAATTAGCCAGCTTTAACCAGCAAAACAGCAGGCTTTGAGGAATTTTAATCATAAATTAGAATGAAGAAAAGCTGGAGCTGCAATGTTCAAACTGTGGAAAAATAAACCTTCTTATGCTAAGAAGGACTAGATCTTATAATTGGGAGTTTATGCATGAGAGATAGGGGATACGTATCAAGATCATGTGGGAGATTCTATGCACATGATTGGGTTTATTTATAGTGACTTGCTTGGGATAAAGTTTTTCTGAAAAACAGAAAAGTTGCAAAGGAAATGAAAGGAATATGACAAAGTGCATACATTCACAGTTAACTAACTGTTAAGAATAATATATTTCAGGATATATATTTATTAAATGAGGGCTGCTCATTTCCATCTAGAGCTGCACACTCTTGAGATGCTTAAGAATATAATGTCTTTTTCCTTCCACAAACTCTTCCAGCTCCATACTTCTGACATCAGTTTCATTGAGAAGCAGTAGGTATAATAAGGAAATTTTTCAATTCACATTTTTGGAAAATTGAATATGAAAAAGGCATCAAGAAGATATCTCAACTTTTACTACATTATTCATTTTAAGACAAAGTGAGATTGGAAAGTGATTTCATACCTTTCAATTCACAGAGCTACCCATATAATTTCTTCAAGACTGAAATACTTCCCACTTTATCTTTTCTTCCCACAATGCAATTCATTTCACAAGAAAAACATTACAGACTGTCTGTGCATCCAGTTATTTACTTTGAAATGTTTCTGAGCATTAATTAGTGCTCCTGTCAATATATTAATTTGTGCCATTCAGAAGACATGCAAACCACCCACACACGTTCTATTGCCCCAGCTCCCCGAAGATTTGGATTTGAACAATACAATAAGGTGCTTTTGAAAAGGATTTCAATCACCTGGGGGTTTTTTATGTCATTTATAAAGCAGAACTTGGAAATTACTTTCTTTCTTTTTTTTTTTTTTTCTTACAGGTGCATTCTGCAAACTATATGAGTGAATATCCACTCTAAAAGTCCCATAAAATAATTTATTCCTTATACATTTTACTTGTGACACTTTTAGAGAGATACTTGTAGTAAAACAGCTGTAAGAATGAAAGTGTACAGACACGTTATCTCATAATGGGATGACAAAAAGCCCTTCATCAGAACTCAGAAGTATAGAATAGAAAAATGAAACCTGACAAATTTCCAAATTCTGTTTTTGAAGTGTTCAAAACCAGCAAAGCAATATTAAGTACAGTACTGGAAACAGAGACAGCCCAGAGTTGATGAAAATTTCCATCTCTAAAACATGTTTTACTGAATTTCCTAAAGAGGTTAAACAAATTGTTATAAGAAATAAATAAACCACTTTTTTTTTTTTTCATAAAGAATGAGAAAATGCCTTGTTAGAAGCCATGTATTTCTGGTTTTATTGAGCCTTGAATTTTGCTGACAGTTCTTGTTCTGTATTTCCTTCATCTTCACAGCTTCATGTTGAAATGACTGCTCTCTTGTATGAGAGCTAGCAGAGCCTGTGGCAGAGAGAGTTGTTCCCACGCAGCTGCCCTGAAGAGCTCTGCAGTGACACATGTGTGACAAAACTGAGTTCCTACTCTGAATGTCTGAAAGTCACATTCCGAGAGATGGATGATAGGTACATAATTTAGCATGTGCAATGCTGCAAATAGGAGGTAGGGTAAGACTGTATCTGCCATTTTAATGAACGATGTCTTCACCAAAAAATGAGTGTCAGGTCAGCTGAAAATAAGCATGGAAGAAGGTAAGGGTATCTAGGAAATTATATATATCTAGAGTCTCAGTCAGATTAAATATCTCTGTTTGAAGAAATGAGGGAAATATGAACATTTTAAATTTACTGCTATTCCATCCATTGCTTTTGAAAGAACTAATTATTCTTTTTTACTTTTTGCATATTTTTATGATTTTGGGAGATGTATTTCTTTTTAGAAACACTTCTCTTTCTTTTCTAATCACCTTTACCTGTTCACAGCTAACCTTTGTCTCTTTCTGCTTTCAACATTTTAAGAAAGCTTTCAACATTTTAAGAAAATGACAGAAAAGAAATGAGATTTCCTAATCTTTGCATCTCTTCCCCTATTTTTCTAATAAAGTTCTCAAATATATTGATTTAAAAAAAAAAATCAAAATTGGATCAGCTCTGATCGTAAGTAGTGTAAGCTTTTTTTTCAGTTACAAAGACAGTTGTCCAGTACTGTTGCTACTGTTGTCTGTAACCTCATCTCAAATCACAATACACCACTTCTGTCAGAACCCAAACACAACATACCAGCTTTCCATTGGGAACCCAGGGGTAGTTTTGCCTTTTCACTCCTGGATGGAGTAATTTCCAGCCCTATGATAACATTTTATTTGCACTGTAATCTTCTCCTTCCATCCCTTCTAAAACAACATCCATTCCCTCCTGAAAACACAACAGAATCTCTCATTCATTCTCATTTATTTCTTTTCCTCTCATCTCCACCTTTCTATTACTGAAAAAGTGGGTTTTCCTCTTATATTACCTCATGGTCTTTAGAAGGGGTATCTACCATTGCTATTTTTTCTCTTTAATGCAGCAGCTCTTTTTCCACCACAACTCCCTAAATAACTATGCAGACCTAATATGACTTCATATTCTGTGCTCATAGGACACACAGGACTCAGGAATGCTTGGAATACTAGTGTTTCACATGAATCATACTTGGAATCCTGTGATGCAGGAGGTGCATCATTTTGAAATTTTGGCTTCAATTATGATCAACCTATTACTTGTTATCAAAGCTGACCTGGTCACTGAATTACATGGGTTTGTTCCTTCCCTGGGCTCTGGATATTTTTCAACTGCAGAATAATGAGGAGTGAACAATAAATCACAAATATATGTCTGATCCTAACTTGCAGATCCATGACAACATGGTAGAAATGTTGAGGATTTGCAAAACTTAGTGTGTGATGCCTAACCATTGCCTGGTTATTCATATTTACAAGTACTGTGGTTTGTAAACTTTGACAAGCCAGATCTGGGAATTTTGGAATCTGATAGAATACTTGAGGATCAGGATTTGCATATATTTCGGTCTCAGGCTTGTTTAATAGGCCCCTGATATTATATGAATGTGTATAGGAAATGAAGTGTTATGTTTTTGTTGGAAAACACATTATCTGCTTTTTAAATCTCAAAAAGCTTTTGAGACTAGTGAAAGATTTATTAAAGTCAATATAGCAATTTTGTTGTATTTCCTTGAATTTCTTTGAAAGCTTGTTCCATTGCAAAATTCCTTTCAGACAAAAATACTGCACTTTTCATCCTCAGATAGTAAAGGTGCAATTTAAACAGTGTTGTTTAATGACATTTTAAATTCAATGTAAGTTTCAGAAGTCTGATACTAATTTTAGCCCATTACAAATTTTCATCCCCATTTTGTGCCTTTTATATTGGGTTAGACAGTGGCAACTTAACTGTTTGAGTATACAATCATATATCTCCAAAATAAAAAATATAAAAGATTACTATATGGTAATTTTATTTTTAGCCTAATGAAGAAGGCTGAAATTCTCAAAAGCGTGCTTGCATCAAAAGTCAACCAGATTTTCACAAATGACTGAGTGCTTGTGAAGATGTTAGGCCAAGTGACTAATGGCACAAGTTAGATCATGACAGACTTTCTCTAAAGTACTTAAACTAATCAGTCTTCAAACCACTCAAAAATACAGATCTTAGACTAGAGGACTAAGTAGTAAAGAGCATATTCATTCCTCTAAGAAAATATCCTTTCAAACATGCTAGCATAATATTTTAGGATTTGGACATCTTTTAGAATCATCACCTCTTTGTCAAATTCATCAGAGGGGACCCTGGCAAAGGCAAGCAGTACTGCAGAAGGTTGGTTATACCCACACTGATCCTATGAATGTTGATGGGAACTACTGTGTGAGACTGATATAGATAATAAGAAACCACTGATTTTGCTTTCTACCTTTTTAGGACACAGTAAGGGGCTTAGAGGGTTAGAAGGGATTTACATGTGAAAGGAGCAATCCTAACAGTGTCTGTGAGGATTTAATTATCAGATGCACTGGCCAGACAGATAATTTTAAATTCAAATAGTGAATTAAATTTTTCATCCTATTGGTTTGTGCATTCTCCTAAGTTTACTCATAAAAGTTTACTTATAACTACTATGTTTATACTGCAGGTTTATTTGCTGGAATGCTTTACCCTCCAATATTGCTATCTCTACAAATGTTATCCCCAGTAATAATGTTTATCCAAAAGAGCAGATATAAGTATGTTATGTGCTTGGATTGCTGCAGCAGTAGGGCATTACACTCCTGGATATATTCCCTTATTCTCTACCCTAGCCTTATGCTATCGTGCTCAGGTCAGGGGAAAATAACACCATGTATGTTACTTGGTCGCAAGAAGATCAGGGTTTTTTTTCTTTCCAGGCTACACTTCTTTTCTTTTTAATTTCCTTCATTATTTTCAGGCCACAGACAGGTGGAACAGCTACTTGCACAGGAGTTAAAACCTATAGGTTGCACAAACTAAGTGGCCTTTAATTCCCACAGCATCATAATATTGCAACACTGTACCCTCTTTTTAATGATTTTAAGGCTTTATATAGAGCCTCCAAGCAAAAGAAGCAGGAAAGAAAAGAGATCCAAAACAAAAAACAGTTCTACATTATAATTTTCCCCATATGAAACCTTTCCTTCCTAAATATTAGTAAACTGATGTAGCATTAGATATTGTTTTTGGAAAATACAACTGTCTGAATATTTTACATATTAAAGGTGTTTGTTTCAAATATTCTAATAAAATAGTTGTTTTAATAAATTTTTTTATTTCAATTACATCTGTCAACTAGGACATTTTTGGAAAAAGAAAATAAAGAAACATAATTTTTGTTATGGTTACTGATACTGCACTGAATTTACCAAGAAAGTTTTGGCTTTGTGGTTTGGTTTTTTTTGGTTTTGTTTTTTTTTGTTTGTTTGTTTGTTTGTTTGTTTTTTTGTTTTTGTTTGTTTGGTTTTTTGTTTGTTTGTTTGTTTTGTTTTGTTTGTTTGTTTGTTTGTTTGTTTTTTCTGGCATATATGGTGGTCTTATATCTGTTTTAATTTCTATGTCTTTCTTGAAGCACCTACCCATATAACAAATTAATTTTCTTCTCTTTGGGTGAATAGAACTTTTGTAACTCATACATGTCTTCTCTATGTACAGGAACAGTACATTAAATTTCAATCTTTGATATTGGCTTGTAACTGTGGTAAGACTATATTACTGCTGAGCTGTTCATTGCAGTCAGAATAAGAGAAGACCTTATAAAAATAATGAAAAAAATTAATACTTTTATTTAAGTGTCATTTTGTTATAAGCAAGTTCTTTTTAAGCAGCTTCTTTCTCCATCCTTGTTACTCTGATGGCAGAAATTCACTGAGAGTACAATTTAGGAATTTAAATCCTCTGTAGATTTTCTGTCATTCTTACAGTGGCATTCACACAAATAACACAAACTTAAAAGTTTCCTGTCCATTGGCACATTGTAAAGATTAAGAAACCATAGAATTTTGTTAGAATGAGGAGATCGGATTCAAATCTTGGTAACCTCTTCCAAGGTTTGGAGAGTTCTACCACTAGCTATTCCACATCAGAATACATCACTGAGAAGGCAACATTCACAACTCTTAAGAGTGGCATAAAAGTTTGTATTCTGATGAAAAAGAAGAATATTAGAAGGTGGTGGGAAGTGTAACACAAATTGCCTTTTTTTCATCAGTTTCTGTATGCAGATCTTCTTTGTACCATAGCTTGATTTGTTCTTTGTTATGAATAGAATATAAATCCTTAGAAATAGTCTGAAGTACATCAGGGTTTTTATTTCATCTTAGGTGAGTTTATTTCATTACAAGTGGGTTATTTTCAGACAATTGTCTCCCCATTCATGTCATAGTGTGACTCACAGTTTCTTCATGTTTCTTTTAATAAGTTGAATAGGTAATAAAAACAAAACTAATTTCTTTCTTTCTTTCCTCCTTGAAGGAGTGCACAGGACATAGAGTGTTGCCGAAATGAGGTGAAGAGTTTTAATTCCAAGCAGTGAAGCATAGAACAGCATCTTGTGGTTTTGACAAAGGAGATTAATTTAATATCTCCATTTCAGATTTCTTTAGATGTTTTCTTAGTGTTAAAGGGAACAGACAAAATAATATATAAAGAAAAGTACATAAACAGTAGTCATGAGGATTATGGTTAAATTAAAACTCGATTACTGACTCCATCTGTAAGGCATTTGGGGCACCAAGAAACATCTCTGCCACAACATCTCCCAGTCACCATCAAGAGAGCTCAGGATAATACATCCAGCTGATGTTGATGATGGCAAGTATGCAACAACTCTTAAACAGTTTTCTTTTTTTTTTTTCTTCTTCATCAGTTGTAAAACAGCTATTTTACTTCACAGTGAAGTAAAGCTTTTAAGCATCATAAATATTTTATTTTTCTCAGAACTAAACCAAATAATTATTATTATATTTAAATCATGCTTAAAATGTGTTTTGGCAAGCACTGTTATTCAGGTATTTACTATAGTTAAAATAATATACTTCTTATTAGAATATTGATATCTTAAGCTTAAAATCTGTATCTTTCTTAAACAAGATTGCTGTCAAGGTCTATATATGCTTTAAGGCTTCCTCAGATTAAAATCCATGACACATTTGACCTTCAGGAGATGGTGAGTGCCCATCCAGCAGGTAACAGTTGCAAAAATAAAGCATGACTTCCAGAACAGACATCTCTCAATGAATGCCTGTTATCTGCTCTGGGCAAATCAGCTAGACAGTAGAAATCTAGATGTAAATAGGAAGAAAAATCTAAAATGCAGAATATGTAACACATCTCTACAGGAAGAACACTTCAAAAAGACGGATGCATTCATCCAGGAGACAGACTTTTTTTTTTTTTTTTTAACTGCCATTTGATGCTGTTCACTGGAAGCAGGTAGAAGAAACATCTGTTTCTTCTGGTTTGCATTCATAATTAAGACACAGCATTGGCTTACACTGAGAAATAACCATGAGGTAGAATTTGGCCTCAGCAGATCTTCATTACTTGCAGTCAATCTTTAGAGCAACTGGATGGAAGAACAAGAAATTATGGTTATAGAAGGAATCAGTCTCTGCTCTCCTTTCACCCCCTGACTTCTCATTAGGTCCTGTTCCCGAGCTGCAAGAGGATTATTGTTTTGTTGTGAAAGCCAGCTACTTCATAACAGAAAACATAAAAAAAAAAAAAAAAATTGAAGATAGTGAAAATTCTTATCCATTGATGCAAGTCAGAACTCCTCCTCAAACCATCATGCTCCTAAATAAACATTGTCGGTGCCATTTTCAGATTTTTGTAACAAGCCACTTCATATCTTATTTTACATATGTAATAAAAGGAACTAATAAAAGTCCCGTTGAAAAAAAATCCATTACAGGCAATAATAACAGTATGATACACCAAATTTGAAAGGTCTCATTGGTCTAACTCTACAGTCAAATTCAGAACTGTCTTCATTAGTTGATCCAAACTCCTACCAGATCTCCAGGGCAGGGCACCATGTAAGACACACTCTGTAACTTCTGTGAGCTAATGAAACTCTCCTCTTACATCACTAGTTTTCTAGTAAGAGTGTACCCCTTTAAAGTAGCAGTTGGTACTTAAAGTTACCTGAAATGAAACTACATTAAGCAGCATTTCCTAAACACTTCTGTTTGCCTTCCATTGTCCTGTCCACGTTTCCATTACTTCTCTCTGGGTTTTATTGTTTGCAGGGACTCCCTTCTTATCCACTGACATTTCCATTTAGGAACATCTACATTGACATTGATATATTTTTGGGGGGGTTCTAGTAATTTCCCAAAACCAGCAATCATCAGTCCAAAAATGAAACAAAACAAACAAACAAACGCCCCTCTCCCCCCCAAAAAACCCCAAAACCAAAACAACTTTGCAGACACTAACATACTTCACCTCTCTGAGAGTGTTTTAGCCATGCCAATAAGGAAATGAAGGGGTAACTTTCAGGAATGACATCAAACAGAAAAGGAGTATAAAGATACAAAATTAATTTTGTAAGATCACATCTGGATATTAAAAGAAAGCACAGTCATTAACCTAGGGTTTTTCTGTGCTACTGGCCACAGCTAATCCTAGCTTTAAGGAGAAACTACCTCCAACAGAAATGATGGAAGACTTCTTGCATGGTTTTGTTCTGGTTTTAGCACAGCCCTCCCACTGAGGTGATGATTATTAACCTTTTTCTCTCTGTAATCCTATTTAGTCATTGGATGATGAAGTGGCTGCAGTGGCATAGAAAAAAAGGTGAAAAAACAGGGGAAGCCAGAGCAAGATGCTTTGCAAATTTATTGCACATTGCATTTTCTCACTTGCTCATATATTACAGATATTCATAAGTTATCCAGGAAAGAGGTGAGTAGTGAGGTGACAAAGTTTTTCAGTAGTATTAAATTATTCAGGGTAGTAAAAGCAAAATCTGGCTGTGAAGAGTTGCAGAAGTTTACAATACTGAATGAGCAGTAAAATATTAAATTCAGTGGTGATATATGTAAAATAATGAGGATATAGAATAACCTCTATTTATATAAACAATACCACACCCTAAATAAATTAGTATTCAAGAAAGATTTTGGACTTATTGTGGACAGTTCTACAAAAACATCAGATCTGTCCTAGAAAGTGCTCAAAAATCCCAGATAAAATATTTTGAATGACTAGGTGTGGCGGTGTGCTCCTCCCTCTCCCTTGTTTAAGCCACTGGGGGTTGTAATGGCTGCATCCAGCTTATTCTGGACTTTATAGGACAGATGACAACACAGTAGGCACGGGTTATCTGGAACAGTGGCCCAGACACCTTACTGATATGCAAACATGACTAGAAGTCAATCATCTTACTTTGTAAATACTGCACATTATAGGGCCTGTTGAGCTCTGCTGTACAGCAGCAGGCTGCATGCCAGGATCTCCCCTTGAGTAGGGACACTTCTCAAGGAAACTTCTTGAGGTTGAGAGATTCCTTGCTGCAGCAGATGCTCAGTAAATGATTAATAGCATTCTAAACTTCAAAGTTGTTAGCTATGTGATATAACGGATTGATTGTGTATTCATAGCACTAGAGACATGAACTGTTCACCAAGACTGGGACTAGGATTGGATCCAGCCACACCTAGACTCCTGTCTGAAGTGTTTAGAAAACAAGAGGGACCATTTTGAACCTCGTGACTCAATGGGAGGATCTCTCTGACAGTTTTGTCTGACCCTGTCCTCTGTACAGTAAATAATCAGGTGCACCTTGTCATTGAAACTCATTAAATTACCACTGTCACATCTAGCACTGAATTTTGTAAATTCACGGGTTTGTATCAATAAAGTATATCATTCCTTTTCTCTTGGTGTGTCACTAAATCTACAACAAGAGGAAAGAAACAACACAGTAAAAAACATATTTAGAGAAGAACATAAACACTTTACAATTCTGTCTCTCCTTCTAGTCTGAGAACATGGAAAAAACTGAACATGGTAAAAAGAAACTTATGGAGTAGATTTTTCTGCCGTTTATATAAATAGAAAAAGAGGTAATTGTGGAATAAGTTAAAGGTCAATGAAATCATGAGTGGTTTGGAAGATCTGAGTAAGAATGTCAAGTGAATTTGTTAGGAACCTGATCTTGAAAAATACAAATGGAAATACGTTTTACACAAAAATCAGCAAAATTGTGAAACCTTTTGATGCATGGTGTTATAGATGAGAAAAATGCAAATAGGTTCATAAAACAGGCAAATCTGTGAGAAAAGACTGCATGCAAAACAACCTTTTATATGGACAGTGATGCACTCTAAATAAAGTTTATTGGAACTATAGATTCTCACCATCAGACGTTGCCCGGGCCGTTTTGGAGCAAAGGTTTCATTTCCCTTCCTAGTGGAAGGTTTAGAACAACATATAAAAATTCACAACTCTCATTTTTGGAGATGTTGGAAGAACATTTTCTATGCTGTCTAGAGTTGGAAATTAAAATGCGAAGTAAGTTCTTCTCTTTTCTGATCCATATGAAATTAAGCAAATGCCTATTTGAGATTCCAGAAAATATAGAATGATTACACATATGGTAAAATATGTTGTAGAAAGTTTTAAGTGTTAAATTGAGTATACGTCTGTGTATCTAATGTAAAGACTTGTTCCAGCATAGGCAATAATGCTTTGTCTGTGGTCAGCTTTACTTGACACCAGCGCTAATTAGAGATTATAAAAAAGAGTTTCAAAATACATCAGTATATAGAATATTTATTCATTTTTCCCCAATACACAATTAATTGTGTAGGATGGTTAGGAATATTTGATTATTTTTTTTTTTTCAAAATGTTTTGTTACTGATGTAACACTGGGCTATACATATACCTAGTTAATAAGACTGCACAATGTATTTCTAAACAAATATACTACCAAAAGAAAACCTATTCTTTTTAAAAATGTAGTAGTCTTAACTTGCAAGGAAAATTATTACTTTTAACTGTGAATTTCAAGTTAAGATCTTATTTATGGGGTTGTGGGGTTTTTGTTTTGGTTTTTTT